>BLFK01000545.1:1760056-1771772 GCA_014634185.1 Astreopora myriophthalma
TTTTTTTTTTTTTTTTTTTTTATGGTACAGCTTTTTGTTTGTTTGGTTTTGTTTGGCTATTAGATCAGTTGGTAAAACATCAATCATAAGCTCTCTTGATGAGCACTATGTGCTCCTAGAGCAAATGTTGAATAAAAATATTGTTTTTAAACACCCTACAAGCCTGCCCCACCCGTGCACCCCGCCCCCACACCAAGCACCCGTCACGCTGAACAACGAGTGCAGTGGAGGCAAAACAACCTACACCTACCGGGAAGGGAGGGAGGGGCAACGCTAACAACAGCGCAAACTTGCTGTACGCCACACACGCTTCAGCTATGTAAAAATACGTACACGTGTTCAGGTACACACATAATGCTTGGCGGAAAAAACCGCTGACCCTCGAGAACCTACAAGCACCGCATGACAGGTCAAAACACAGATCATTTCGAAAACGGAGTAAGTGCCAAAAAAACGCGTTAACTGGCCATTCTGTCTATTCTTATTCTGGAATAGTCCCCAAAAAATGCACCTTAAGTTGAATAGCACGTCTCGGAAATTGTGCGGTTATTGTATACGTTAGTCTCTGTGTTTCATTGATTGAGTTGTTGACATAAAATAGCAATTACTTTACTTGTCAAGATCGGTACTCTGTCAAGTTTCTTTATCAAGTTATATGATCACCCTTTAAATGAACAAAAGAAAAGACATTGCACGCACATTCCGCTTTTTACTGTTTTTGGTGAGGCGGTCGTACTAGCGACAATTGTGAGAAAACAAAGTGAGATTTCAAGTGAATTAAAGCAAAATTAGAGCATTCCAGTGTGAGTAGTGAGCTATTTCCGAAACACGGTTCAATTCATACAACTTGGCAGTTGCTGCAATGAGATTTGAACCCGTGACCTCCTCGGTACCAGTGCCATGCACTACGAATTGAGCTGTGAAGCCACGTCTGTTGAGAGAAGGTCAATTCGTTAGGTTTACAATACAGGTGTTCCATTGAAAGGACTTGATGAAATGAACTAGGATATGAATTGCAGATTGTAGGTGATCAAAATACGTAAAGGGTGTTCACGTAGTATGCTCAAAGTTTGCATTTCTGTCGTTACAAAAAGCTGGAGCCATTGAAATAAACGGTGTCCAAATGGTGCCGACAAAAACGAATTTGGTAAGCTTACATTAGGTTATGTGAGAAATGCAACACGATGGATATTATTGCATCAACTGGAAACTCAGGAAGAACCCGAGCTCTAGATGGGATCTAAACCCACGACCCTCCGTGATCTGGTCGGATGCTACTCGGATGTGGTTGTTTGAAATTTGACTATGTGACTGCGTGATGCAGCTCTAGTCAGTACCCACATTTCACCCTTGCTCTCCACTGAGTCTCCAGCGACTCAGTGGTTAGAGCATCCGACTTGACCACGGGGGTCGTGGGTTCAAGTCTCATCTGGGGCTCGGATTTTTTCCGAGTTTTCCGGTTGATGCAATAATATCTATTATGTTGTACTTCTCACATTACTCGCTTGGATGGTGAGTTGCTTGGTTCAGGGCTGCAAGTAACTAACGGGCAGTCGCCGGTCACGTTGTCCGGTCAAACGTGCTTTTGCTCGGACACTACCCGTTTTTGGCCGGTCAAATTTCAGAGGTTAGTAATAACAGAAAATATCTACATGCAGGCAAATAAAGACAAACTCTCTTTTTATATATCTTGATTTTTTGTTCGTTTGTTTGTTTTCAGTACAACTCAGAGCCTTTTTGTTTTTAAAGTTACACTTGTGAATTTTTGTTAGAGTAAAAGAGTGGTCGGATTCTCCAGGTTTTGGGGCTTTTGTTCGCTTTTTGCCCTTTGCAACAAATGCTACTTGGAGTATTCTCAGTGCAGCAAGATTATTCTTCGTGAGGGTGCTTTCCGATCATTCAATCAAACAATCAATCACTTTATTTAAGAGTCAAATATGGTATCTAGCCAAAGGTAAAACCCTCTACTAATTGGGAACACTTAAATAAAGTAAATAAAATAACGGAAGACACGATGATTTGCGGTCGCGACAGGACTTGATGAGATCGTGGAAATCTGCGACTGCCGGGAATTTCTCGGCCCCTAATGTGTCTAGTTCTATATTTCTTTTTTTTTTTTTTTTTGGTTTTGGTTTTGTTTTTTGTTTTTTTTCCTTTCGGACGGAAACATGAATGTTGTCCCTTGTGATTATCAAATAGTTAAAAATTACAATTTCTCTGAACGAGTCGGTAAAAGACCGGACAAGATGTCCGGCAATCCAAGGATTTGTCCGGTCAATACCCAATTTTGACCGGACATTGTCCGTTGACCGACCGTTATTTGCAGCCCTGTGGTTGCATCTCTGATATGGTTTTATGTGACTGCGTGATGCAGTTAGCAAGGTGCTATCGCCGATATGCCTCAGTGTGACCACGCGATGCAGTTATGAGTCTATATCAGTTTCAGGGAGGAGACTAATTTCAACGTGTCAACCACCTGATTTGAGTACTTGTAATGTGTCGTCTTGAGATTGGTGTCTGGTTCATCTCGTCCTGCAGTATTTCCATAAGAAACGTACCAAGATGAAGAGGCTCGTGGTCACCTACTTTTTAAGCAAAGCTAACTTACAGCTCTGGGCTGGATTGTTTTGACAGGTCTCTTGGTGCGAGCAAAACTTCTAGAGATATCAAACTCATTATCACTTGACGAATTGAAGCAGATGAAGTTTCTGGCCAAAGGCAAAGTCAATGGCTTCAGACGTGCCAGGATTACAGAGGCCTTTGAACTGTTTGAAGAACTGGAGACGGATGGCGAATACCCATGCACATACATTGCACAGCTGCTTGAAGGAATCCAACGCTTTGATCTTCTGGAGAAACTTGGACTACCCTCGCATGGGAGTGAAAACTGTGGTAAGGAATGCGAGCTCTATTTTAACGAAATTAATGAATTCCATTGTGCTTTGCCGCTGTTCAGCAATATATCACAGGCCAAGTCGAAGTGTGGTAAGAACCAAAAAGTGGTGTTGATAAGGTTCTTATCACAGTCATTTTCACACCTTTTGTGATCAATTAGATCTGTTACTGAATTGAGTCTCATTTTTTTATGCTTTTCAATCAATCAATCAATCAATGAAGTTGTTCATATCTGTCCTACTGCACAGAGAAGTTTTCATAGCCACTTTGTCATCAAGTCCGGCTTTGTGGCACAGGCAAGTTGACCCACAAAACGTATGTCATCACTGCCGTGCAGTTTGAAATGCTGGTTTCCAAAGTGAGTTGGTTTTTGTCGAAAGGGAGTCAAGGTATCATAGTAATCATCACAAAATCGTAATTTGCTTTGGAAATAAAGCTAGAGAAATTACTTTAAAAGTTGTAGTCTAAAGTCAAGCGTACGTAAAGCAGTAGCGAACATCCATGCTTTGCGAGCCTTTTTTATATTTTGTTTCTGTTGTCTTCAGGCCTTTGCGCCTTCGATCTCTTGGTTAACCCAAGTATTAAGTTTTGCAATATGGTTTTTGAATTGTCAGATGATGGTGCAACATCACCAGACTCTTTACCGTCAAGGGATGAAGGTTTGGATGTGCTACCTGAAAAACAAGATGAAGAAAGATGTGGAACCCATAGATTTTCTTGTGTTTCTGCAAGAAATATAGTGGACGCTGGTAAAGAAGATGATGAAAAGCTGGCGACAGGTCGTGATCCCAAGTTGTGTGTATCAATTGCTTCCGCTGGGAGTTCAGCTGAGAGTAGCGATTGCATTCCTGTGTCAAGTAGCAATGAGGATAAAGAATGTTCGTCCATGGAAAGTGTCACCCCCAAAGCGAAAAAGGTCCCTCGTTCCCCCGACGTTTGCGATGGTTTCCCGTCTAATTGTAGTAGCAGTGGGGCTGTTATTTCGTCTGATTCATTGGTTGTGAGTCATGCTAAAGGTGGACAAGCTTCCTTTTCCAGCGGCATCTCACAAGGGTCATCCAGCACGTCAACAAAATCAGCAGCAGTCATCAAGCCTTCTGCTTCTGCTTCTGCTTCTGCTTCAGCACCAAGTGAAATCTCTAGTGACAGTGGATTGAATGCAGGAAGCAGTGAAGAAGAGTTTCCAAGCGGAGCCCAGTTATTGAACAGTGCAGATGATGAGACCGATGGTGGACAAGCTGAGGAACCAGATCCATGTTTGAGTAGTAGCAGCAGCAAAGACGACGAGGAACAGTCCTTCGATACGTGTGATGGGGCAACGGATACAAGCTGGTCACATTTAAGGTTTGATTCTGAGGTCAGTTATACTGATGGTTCTTCTTTACGTCGTTCACGGGCTCAAGGAGATGAAGGAAATTCATCCCAGCTGCAACAAAGCTCGATTGTGCATGATGAATTAACGGTGGGAAGGCATGTAGCCGATGTACCCAGTTCTTCTCCAACAGACTGGGAACGCCTGGGTGCTCGACCAAAACGCGCCCATATGCAAGTTCCACCGGCCTCACCGCCAGCAGTGCCAAAACAGATTATCAGCCCTGTATCAGATGGTTTAGCCGATGATTTTCTAGCAAGACACTCAGAAGACAAAGCTGTGCATGAAAGCCTGTACAGGTATGATTGGGAATTTTCATTCCCGAGTGACGATCCCGATCAAGGAACATCTTACACTGTTGGCATGGGAAATGTTTTAGGATTTAATAACGAGAGGCTACGTGCCGGCGTTTATCAGGACGGAACAGGGACTAGGCCATATCATGGATTGGACAATGCTTTTTCGCATGTTGCAAGTGGTGGATTTCAGAGTCGAGCGGGATTGCTTGGCGGCAGCTTTAATAAGGAACACTTCAGTAGCAACAACGCGTATGCTGCAGCGCCTTTACCCCGTAACAGAGGACGAAATAGTCTCTTTTCTGATCAGAAAGCTTCATCGAGCAATGGTGTTAATACGGTTGGTTATTCACTCCCACTCCAACGTAGCTTTGTAAATGCTGATCCTGATCGAGGATTCACAGCCCAGAGACATTTTAACAGAGACTCTTATTTGCCGTCTGACCAGAATACAAACATAACACAGTACCTATCACAGTCTAGGAACCAGCCGCCGTCGGGACTGACTGGTTCGCGTTTTGCTCATGGCCCGTGGGGGGCTGCCTCGGGGAATTGGCCGGGACATTCGATGTTTAGTACACAAAGGCATGTTCTAAGTGACGGTAATTCAACGGTAACGGATGGGCGGGACGTAAACGAGAGAACACCAATTGCAAATTTAACGGTGACACCATCAAGTCATGTTGCAAACAGCGATCATGTACAAAGTGCCTCTGCAGAGAATACTGTTGATGAAGGAAATCGTGATTTGCTTCCTCGATATTCTGTTCCAGCGTCTGTTGTTTCTTGCTCTGGAATAACCTCGGTTACAACGAGTCGCCCCTCTGTTGTCGGTGCATGTAATAATACGTGGACTTCAGCTAATAATACTGATAGACATTCTGGGTTTTCTGAACCCGGAGCTGGCGGTGGCAATACAGAGAGAAGGCTCCCGGACGTTTCTAGTACAAGAAATGCTGACCGAGGTAACTCCAGTGATTCTGTGGTTAATAGAGACTTCAGAACAGAGTCTGTTGAACCTCCCAGGGACAATTCACTCGTTGCCTTAGAAAATCGCGTGGCAGAGGCCTGTGCTCTGGTTGAACGTGTGCTGAGGGAAAGGGAGGAACGGGAAATGTTTGGAAGAGAAATCGAAAGAAAGGAACAGATGATAAGGGAACAGCGAGAGCGAGAACGAAGGGAAAGAGAGGAAAGAGAAATAGAGGAAGCTGAGAGATGGCCAGAGCGTCAAGAGGGCATTTCAGCACGCTCACAGTGGTTGTGCGAACATTACCAGCGCCACTGTCGAGTGCGGTTCCCTTGTTGCACGCAATTCTATCCTTGCCATCGATGTCATAACAGCTCAAGAAACTGTAAGAATGACGAAGCTAAGGCATGCCATGCAACCCACCTCAAGTGCTCCCGCTGTAACCATGAACAGGAGGTAAGCTTGCTGATACTAAAAAAACTCGGTTCGATTTGGTTTACGTATGCCCTGGATTGGCTACAGTATGCACAGGATGTACCACAGGTTTCGCATGCTCACAGATCGTCTGATCTTTGGAATGTTACCGCTGAAAAAACTCAGAAGGGTTTGTATGGGTGAAAATCGTTGCCTTTCTGTGAAATTACAACCGATTTTGGAATAAAAATTTCTCGCCATAACTCCCTTGTTTGTCTCTCCTGGTTAGTTTTTTCCTCAATATGAAAACCTTTCCTTGAAATATGAGTACGGGGATTGGTACGGACAAGATGGCGGTACAGATGTGTCCGTAAGAGCTCCGCACTTGTTAGCTAACTAAGGTAAAGGACGCCCGTCTATGGATAAAATTGCCCTCAGTAAAAAGGAAACCAATACTCTAAAGCGCACATCAACACAAAGAAGTGACTCTAGTGGTTCTGAATCAAGTTCTCCGTTAGATAAGCGAGTTCGGCACACGAAGTACAAGGAAAACGAAGGTGAAGTCCAAGAAGTCTTCGAAGAAATAGTTGAAGTCTCTCCCGCCCAAGAATTAGAAATGACTGATAAGATGTCAGAGAAGCTTGATGAAATATTAGGGAAGCTAAACAAGTTAGACAGCATTGAATCAACTTTAAATAATCTGTGTTCAAAGATGGCCATTGTGGAAGGTGACATATCGAAGCTGAAGGCTGACGCACGTGGTACTGATACTAAATTGCAGCAGATGGATAAAGGTTTAAAATGGTTTAATAAAGAAATGGAGGACTTAAAATTGAAGATGAAGTTTGTTGAAGTGGCTAAAGAAGATCTACATACGAAACAGCTTTATGCGGAAGCCTACAGTCGTAGAGAGAATTTGAAATTCTTTGGTCTGGCTGAAAAAGAAACAAAGGGCACAGAAGCTAGCGAGGCGATAAATACACGCGAACTACTATTTGAATTTCTTAAGAATGGCCTTGGATTTGAAGTTCCGGAAAAGAAATTTGAATTGCAGAGAGTACATCGCTTGGGAAAACCCGCTTCTGGAAAAACACGACCGATTATAGCAAGATTTTTGCATTACCAGGATCGCGAGATGGTATTGAGAGCTTCGTTTCATCTTCGAGACCCCGAGATTAAACTTCAAGAAAATTATCCGCAAGAAATTATCGAGCGCCGACGAAAACAGATGCCAAAGTTAAAGGAAGCAAAAAGAAACGGTATGAAGGTATCTTTTAGTAAATCAGAACCGGACAAACCCTATATCAACGGTAAATTCGTTCCAGCGTAATATTCTGTTTGGTTAAGCTATGTGCTTTCAATTACATCTCATTTCGAGAGGTTAGGGTTATTTCCATATAAATTGTCATTACTTTCTTCTGTGATTTGATATTGATTTGGCGGGCAGAAAGTTCAACAAATTTCATTTACGGCTGACAAGTTAAGTAGAGGGCTCTGAATGTTAGATGGAGTTTGATTTGTTCCATCTTTCATTCTTATTAGAGGTGGATTATATGTTTATTTGTTTATGTGTGTTCTTTTGTTGTAAATTACCCAGTTTTATTTCAGTGGGAAGCTTGTTTGTAATAATCGCACTATTCAGCTTTAAGCAAAGAAATTTCTCGTTTGTATTAAGCTCAAAACAGTCAGGTATAAAGTTATTGTGGTTGTTCTTAATTTCTTCAACCTTCACTCTTTTGTGGAGAATTTTAGCTCTTAGATTTGGAGTTTATTGTTTATGGATGTTAAAATCTCGTCAGATGCTTTAAAAATAGTTTCTTTGAACGTAAGGGGAGTTAGCAATTTAAAAAAAAGACGCACCATTTTTACATGGTGTTGCAAAAAGAATGCAGACGTGGTATTTTTGCAGGAAACGCATTCAAATAAAGCAACAGAAAATCAATGGCAACGTGGGTGGGGCGGGAGAATGCTTTTTTCACATGGCAGTCCAAATTCATGTGGCACCGCAATACTGATAAACAATAAGGTGAATTGTACAGTATATTGTACAGTTCCGGATCCCTTAGGGCGCTTTGTTATTTCCAAAGTTCAAGTTGATGATAAAGTATATGTACTTGTCAATATTTATGCACCAAACAAAGATAAAGACTCGATCCTTTTTTTTAAGAAATTGCATACCTTGCTTCAAACTGAAAATTTATATTCCGAGGAGAACATTATTGTAGGCGGAGATTTTAATTGTCCATTAAACCCAACTTTAGATAAAAGAGGTGGAATAATGGTACCAAGGAAATCGGTCGTGAACAGTATAGAATGTTTGCAAAGTGAATTAGATCTGGTCGATATCTGGAGAGTAAAAAATCCTCAAACAAAAAGTTACACTTGGAGTAAAAAATCGCCTGTTATATTATGTCGTCTAGATTTTTGGCTTATTGCCAATAAACTTTGCGATTCTGTAAACTCAACTGATATTATCCCGGCAATAAGAACTGATCATGCGGCAATTAGTTTAAACCTTGGCGAAATTGGAGAGGCAAAAGGACCTGGCATGTGGAAAATGAATGTATCATTATTAGATGATGAAGAATATTTAAATTATCTGAGTGTTAACATACCCAAATGGAAATCAGAGGGGGAAAAAGAATTAACCGATAAACGAAGCGTTTGGGACTGGATTAAATACAATATTAGAATGCACGCTATAAGATACTCTAAGGGAAAAGCCAAACAGAGAAATGACAAAGAAAGGATGATTCAACGGGAATACGAGGAGGCTACCCGTCCGTTTGAAAAAGATCCTAGTGACTACAATACATCTCGGTTAACTGAAATTAAAGAGAAAATGGAATTATTTTATGAAGAAAGAACAAATGGAATTATTGTACGTGCAAGAGCTCGCTGGCATGAGCACGGAGAAAGAAGCACTAAGTACTTTTTGAACTTAGAAAAAAGAAATCATGTTAAAAAACACATCAGAAAATTTGTAATTAGCGGCGCAATAACAACAGACCCATACCAAATACTTTCCGAACAAAAAAAATTTTAGACACGGACTCTATCAAATCTTTCCTAAAAAAATTAAGTATACCGCAATTATCTGAAGAACAAAAACTATCCTGTGAAGGCCAGATTACCATAGAAGAATGCAAAAGGATTTTAGAAACTTCAAAACAACATGTCTCCAGGAAATGACGGAATCCCAATTGAATTCTATAAAGCCTGTTGGGATCTTATTTGTCAACCATTCATTAATTGTGTTAATGAGTCCTTCGTAAAGGAGGAAATGTCAAATTCCCAAAAGCAAGCTGTTATTACTCTAATAGAAAAACAAGGGAAAGATCGCACGCTAATAGAAAATTGGAGACCCATCTCTTTGGTCAATGTTGATGCTAAAATAATCTCGAAAGTGATTGCTTCAAGAATTAAAAATGTCTTACCCTATATCATTCACAGCAATCAAACTGGTTACGTTAAAGATCGCTATGTTGGTGAGACAGTAAGATCGATTTTTGACATCATGGATTTCACTGAAAAAGAAAATATACCTGGTTTGATGATATTTATTGATTTTCGTAAAGCATTTGACACTTTAGAGTGGAGCTTTTTATTTAACTGTTTAGATTCCTTTAATTTTGGTAATGAATTTAAGCGATGGATAAGTACTCTTTACAAAAATATTCAAAGTTGTGTAATAAATAATGGCTTGTCTTCAGAACACTTTAACCTTACACGTGGAGTTAGACAAGGTGACCCTTTGTCTCCTTATCTTTTTCTTTTAGCTGTTGAAACTTTAGCAATTGCCATTAGGGAAAACGAGGAAATAAAAGGAATTGTTATTGATAAACAAGAGACCAAATTATTACAATACGCTGATGATACAACGGCGGTTCTCTCTGATACAGGGTCGGGCTATAAACTTTTTCAATTGTTAGACAAATTTTAAAAAGTGTCAGGTTTAAAGGTAAATAGTTCAAAGACAGAAGGACTCTGGATAGGATCTTTAAAAGGAAGTGAAATGAAACCTCTTGGAATTAAATGGCCACAAGATCCCATAAAAGCCCTGGGGATCTTCTTCACGTACGATAAAAAACTATTATATATGAAGAATTTCACGGAAAAACTTGACAACATAAAAAAATTAATTCATATCTGGTCCTCCAGAGGATTATCCCTTTTCGGAAAGGTGACTATAATTAAATCCCTGCTCCTACCAAAGGTTGTGTATACGTCATTTTTGTTACCTACCCCTGAAAATATAATTAAAGAATTAAACTATTTGATTTATAATTTTTTATGGAAAGGTAAAGACAAAGTAATTAGAAAGTCTGCGATAAATGATTATGAAGGAGGAGGTATTAAAATGGTTGATATTGAGTTTTGCTTCTTCTTAAAACGGCCCAAAAAAATATTACCGGGTGGGGTTGCCCCGAAATTTTATAGTAGAAGGAGAAAGGATTGAAGTAGGCGGCAAGTTCCCGTTTATTGTATCAAGGCGCAGCACACCCTACACGTGGCAATGATGCTGCGCGTAGGTGAGGGGTGTGGGAGGGGGCTGCCGCCCTCTAATTTTGGGGGGAGGAGGTCCGGGTAATTCGTCAGAGGGAATCAAGCGGGATTCGCTCTGACGAAGAGCTAACGCTCGAAACGTCGTGGTTAATTAACCATAATAAACCTGTTTGATACAACCAAATTTCCGTATTTCACTCACCCACAGACGCAGCACTACGGTTTGAAACGCAACCCCATTAGTCAGTTATGGCCAACAGTGTTGGGAGTCGTTGTGTCCGTTTGCGCGCAGCCTTATGGTGTCGGACCAAAAGGAACATGTGAAAAGACACATTATTTCCAGGCCTGAAACATGTTGTTCTTATTATCGTCCTTTCAGATTGATGAAAACAGTGGAACGTGTAGCAAATGCAAAGAAAGGATGTCCGCCTATTTTTGCTCAGTGTGCAAACACTTTACCAGCGTGGAAAAGAATCCTTATCACTGTGACAAATGCGGAATCTGCAGGCGAGTTAACCAGAAATAAGTCAGTTTTCATTCAGCATTTATTTCATTTCTGCTGCCAGACAGGACTCGATATAAACGGCGATATTCAGCTCTTCCTGGGTGTAAGCACTGGGTGAAATTGAAGGATGACGTAAAACAGAGAAAACTAAAAAGCGAAACATTGGCATCAGATTATTTAATAATATCGGGTGAAACCAGATTTCTGTGCTCGTGATAATGACGGAGAACCCTCATTAAGGGTGCATTTTTTTTTTTTTGGGGGGGGGGGGCTATTGTCTAGTCCTATTCCGATTTAGGACTAACCGAATAACAGGACTAAGGTTTGCCAAAAGAACGGGTTATTCCGAAAATAGAATGGTTCTTGCAGAGGTCACCTGAGAACTAACACTCGGAATAGCCTGAACACGACTGAAACTAACATTCGGCGGCCGCGCACGATTTTGGCGCCAAAATAATCCCAAACAAGACGCCTGGAGGCGTTCACGAGGGGTGCTTTGATCGATGAATGGCTGTCAACAGTCAGTGTTTGTACGAACAAATAAACCGTTAAATAGAAGTACTTTTGTCAGCATTCAGTGCAGCATGAAGAAAGGGTGTTGCCGGCGGTGTTGCTTGTACTATTTCGCAAATAAGAAGGGAAAAAAAGAAAAAACGAGAACAAGTCAACAACACGGATGTTATGCATGGTCACCCATCCAAGTAGTAATCTCAGGAACAGAACAGAATGACTTCCCCCTTCCCCCTTCCCCCTTCCCCCTT
>BLFK01000545.1:1781453-1846492 GCA_014634185.1 Astreopora myriophthalma
GCATTTTTAATTCTGTGCTAGATATGATGACCCCATAAGCAAATATGTTGCTCTAACGAATAGCACGTCTTATCAATAAAGCGTGCTGTTGGTGGTATTGTCGAAGGGTGGAGAAGGCACAGTTTTCACTGCATAAATATCAGTGATGACTTTTGTTTTCTTTCTTTTCTTTTTTTTTTTTTTGTTTCATCCATTCTCTGATCTTTGTAATTCACTCACAGGTAATTGGTATAACGGGAACTGTTCATAGAATCACTGAGCGTGGCGACGTCAGAGTACAGTACCCTGGTTTTGCTAACAGGTGGACATTTCATCCTGCATCTCTTACAAAGGTATCTTGGTTTCAACCACTGTTAGATGCATTACAGCTTGTTCTAAGTAGTAATACATGTACATTTTAAAACAAATTTGATTGTCTTATTTTTTGAATGTTTTTTTTTTTTTAAATCAAAGACCTAAAATCAGCACTACTGGTAAACACTGTGATTCCATCCATGCAAAAGTATTTGTTTAGATCAGTTTAGAAAGGCTTGTTATTGTTGTTTTATTCTTCTAATATCTTTATGTCCCCTTTGTTAACTTTACAAATATTTTATCACTTATGTTACATATTTTATTGCATTTGAGTAATCATTAGAGATAGCATTTTTTTTACTATTTTGAACTGTTGGAAACATGCTACTTACTTATACATTTTAACTCACTCTTAAAATGACCTCAGAGAGGTCAACACGTTGTCAGTGACATTTTATCTTTAGTTTTTATCACAAAACAACTTGTTCCTTGCACTAAAATAATCCATGAAGTCTGTTACATGGCAGAAACGGGCTATTCATTGTGGTACCTTTCTTGGGCTCAAATTTCTTGATCTAATTCTACATAATTTTTGCAGGTTGTGGAGTTTCATATCAATGATAAAGTGCGAATCATGAATGATAAAGAACTGGTAAAAAGACTCCAGCGTGGGCATGGAGAGTGGGCAAATGAAATGACTGTGGTATGTTGAATATAAATGTGTCTACTCACTAAAGTAGGGTACTGTATGCATGAGTTTGCTTTAAAGAACTGATTGAGTAAGGCTTTGTGAACAAGTGTGTTTTGTGAAAACACACAAGTGCACAAATAGTACCAAAGCACTTTCCAAGGTGAAGTTCATTTATTATAAAATTATATACACACTGTCCAGCTTGGACAAGATGCTTTTTGCAGATGCGAGAACACAGTGACTCATACCTTGATTGGATGAAATGCTTTTTGCATGTGAATGTCAGAGTTGTTCAAAGGGGTTTTTTTAAATAGGAAAAATAAAAATGTAGTGAGCAAATCTCAGTATGTATTTTTAATAATAAATTGTATTATCCTAATGGCAAATATTAAACCCTGAGTTGTGTTTTAGTTTATTTCATTCATTTTATTGCAACAGAGAAACAGTGAGATGTAAAAAAAATAACACTCATTGACAAGAAATGTAGACTTTCTTTGCTTCCTTAAATCTCTTGTTTCAATTTTACACTGTGTATGTATGGTAGTAAAATTATCGCGATGTTGATGCAAGGACAAAATAAAATAAAGGGAAGTTATTTCAGGGAAAAAAAACCCTTAAAAAAGATATTTTGACAGTTTTTGGAAGTCATGACTGAGCTTTTAGTTATGTAAAAATGTGTAAGGTCATGCAAAGTTTCTAGTTTAAAATTAAAAACCTCAAAAGAGTACCGTAAAGACTCGCAGATAAGCCGCACCCCGAGTTTAGCAACTCAAATTTTGGAAAAAAAGTTTTTCATGAAAAAGACTCGAAAGAAATCCAAAGTCAAGACCATGAAGTGTTCTGTCTTCATCCAAGGCAAACTCGCCAACAATGGATCGAAAAATACTTTAAAGTCTTACCCGTAATTTTAGCTCTTTAGTAGAATAAACATATCATGTCCACCACTTATGACATATGATTGATATTATCCTGGTATTTGTTCACAGGTATTTCTCTATTCAAGGCAGTTTTTCCGTAGAATTTTGCGCATAAATTTGTTGTTTTCTTGCATGCACTGTGCGAAGCTGTGTAACCAGGCATAATATCGGACGATGGAAGACTGGACACCGGAAGCAGTGCACCTTTCCCAAATGGTCTCGCAGATAAGCCGCACCTACGATTTTGATCGCAAATTTATGGAAAAAAGGTGCAGCTTATCTGCAAGTCTTTACGGTATGAACCCCGAAACCATCGTTGCATTAAGTTTAAGGTTTGTTCATTCCTTTCTTCAGGCTTTAGACAAAGTTGGTCAGGTCTTAAAGATTTATTCTGATGGAGACATTCGAGTGGGAGTGGCTGGACATGACTGGACGTTCAACCCTGCAGTGCTTACAAAAGAATCATCCGCTGCTGCACAGCCAGGGGAGCTTGTTGCACCTCAAGGCAGACAAGCTGCAGCGCGCAATGAGCTGCAGGGAATCTTACAGTCATCCTCATCTACAACTTCATCGATTGCATTGCAGCGACAACAACTTGGTTATTCTCCTTTAGAGGAAAACAGGAACACTCAACGGCCTCAGAGAGAAATAGGTACTGTAGAGCAATGAGTGCTGCGAGTGCACACTAGTGATGAAAAAGCTGGCAAAGTAGAACATTCATTTAACTGTACAGTGTGTAATTTTAAGGTGGCACAATTCTTCAAACCATAGCTACAAAATGAGAAAGTTCTGTTGTTGATTTTGCGATGTGGAATGTCATGTAGTACCTTCCTTTTGAAATCACTGTCAATGATCTCTTACAGATTATTATTAGCAGTGATATGATTGGTATTTTCATTTCATTGTTTTTGTAGATGAATCATTAAGATCACTGATGGAGCATCTGCGGATCAACGGCTCAACTGATGTCGGATCCATGATTGTCAGTGAGGCAGGGCAAGGCCATGTTGACAAACTGAAAGAACTTTTAAGAGCCAATCGAGACAAGGTAAATGTATATCGGCTGCTTACATTGCATCTCAGGAAAAATGCTCTTGATTGATTCATTGTCAGCTGGGAGAAAACTGAAAAAAAAAGTACAATTCTAATAATACTGGAAAAAATAAGGACAGGAAAGAAATGATGGCTTGTCAGTCATCTGTTCCTAATATGCATTCCTGAGCCCAAACTTCATGTATAAAACTGAGATTTCACAGCTGTTACCACTATTTTGGGGGCAGTGCCTTTTTCGTTAGACAAAAAACAACGTTTGGTCATCTGTTTGTAGTGTGCACCCCTGGCCCACCCTAGCGAAAAACCTTACAGGATCTTTGAGGATCCTCAAAGATCTTCAGGGACCTTAAGGGCAAGGATCTTTTAAAGATCTTTGAAGGGTCTTGGAAGGATCTTCAAAGATCTCCAGTTGCTAAACTATGTGCAAAGATCCTTTAAGGACATTTTAAGGATCTTGTTAGGATCTTACAAAGATCCTTCTGAAAACAAGTATAAGGATCTTAGCAAAGATCCTGTGAGGATACTTCATGAATCTTTAAAGATCTTAAGTGCAATTTTGAAAAGATCTTTATCAGGATCCCTTTAATAAAGATCCTTGAAGATCTTTAAGAATCTTGGGCAGGATTCTCAAGGATCCTTGAAGATCCTGCCAAGATTTCTAAGGACCCTTGTTAAGATCTTCGGGATCCTCAAAGATCTTTGAGGACCCTTAAAAGATTTTCACCAGGGCAAACTACAAACTGCATTATGTATGTACTTTTGGAGCTGTGACCTTCTCATTGGACAAAAAAGGAAGAACTGAACGACACATTTTTTGGTTCTGTATTCAAAATGCAATCCCAGATGAAATCAAAAAAATAATGATCCTTGACTGTTAAA
The DNA here is from genome assembly GCA_014634185.1 of Astreopora myriophthalma. Lineage (NCBI taxonomy): Eukaryota > Metazoa > Cnidaria > Anthozoa > Scleractinia > Acroporidae > Astreopora > Astreopora myriophthalma. Next base: position 1,785,288 of record BLFK01000545.1, read on the forward strand.
GGAAAATCCTTTTGCTGATGCTTTTTCATCAGATATGAGAAATATCCAGTCGCTTCTCACTCGATGTTTGTATGTTGCTTTCAACACTAAAATGTTTGGGAAGTGCTGGGCATCATGTGAATTGTCGGGCACAAAGAGATGCACCTCCCCACCCCCAAGTCCAAAGGTGCCATGTGCTTATGTTACTTAGTTTTTTAGTTTTATTTGTTTTCTAAGTTGAACACTATAAACAATATTTACACGCAACTCACATTTACTTGGAATTGCAACCAAGAGCTCTTGAAAATTGTGAAACCTGAACTTAACTTTTAATATGATAGTCATGAGGTTACTATTTTTTGTTTTTTGTTTTTCTTAACAGGTGGATATTGTTCGATCAGATAAGACAGCTCTGCAGATTGCCAGCCACCAGGGTTTCACTGTTGTTGTGGAGCTTCTTGTCCGATTGGGTGCATGTGTCAATCTGCAAGTGAGTTGATTATGCCACTCAAGATTTATTCACTAGTTTTCTAATTTGATTCTGTCAATGTTAAGTTTGAGTACACTTAGTAAATCTAACAAGGGAAAATTGCAAACAACCACTTGTTCACACACAACCAGCACTTTACCTGATTACTCTAACATAAAAAAACTTAGGGCATTGCTAGCCAACCCCCTCCCCCTTGGGTGAGATGCTAGTCCATCATGGGGGTACCCCCAGCAGTACGTGGGCAGTACCCGACCCAAGTTTAATAATTCACGGTAAAGACAGGCAATTGGAAGCAAAGTTTCCTGCCTAAATTATGCTGTGGAAAGCTTGCCAGTAATATCGGTGAGAATAAAAGTGACAGTTTGTAGAGCCATGCACCATCCTGTTGAAGCCCTGAAGTTTTTCAGGCTTCTTTAATGGCAATTGTGTGAATTGCCTACATGTTGATAAGTGCAAGGATCATTTTGAGTTGTCAAGCTACATCTGTTAAGAGCAATTTGTTGAGCTTATGTGTTTCTACATGAAAGGACCTGATGAAATAACATCAGTGTCAGGGGAAGAACTTACCGTTCTGTATTGATTACTTTTCTTTCAAGGATACTGAAGGAGACACCGCTCTTCATTATGCAGCCTTCGGGTACTGAATTTTATTTTCTTTGACTACTTTAATATTTTTGTAGACTTTGCACAGAAAAGTTCTCTCTCTAAGCTTGGCACAGGGAAATACTTGAGGGTGAACACTTGAACTACCTTAAAATTAAATAATAAAAGCCCTGGGGTTTATATTTTTCAAAGTCTTCTTTGAAGGGCTTATATACGGAGGGGGGTTATTATACGAGGGATTTTTGCGTTATAGAAATCAACTGGGCTTAGTGTAGGGAATCGTTCTTTTATAAATAAAGTCTTGATCATAAGTAATGGTATGTTTAATTTTCTTGGTCTTGTGTATATTGTTTATTTGAGCGCATTTCTCAAATGTAAGTTCTCACAGACTCAGGGGCTTATTTGGCGTTTTGAATTTGGGGGGCTTACTGTATACGAAGGGACTTATTTTCAGCACCTTACGATTCTTCTTCCCCTAGTAATCAGGCAGCGACAGCTGCTGCCCTACTGAAAGGAGGAGCAGACGGAAACAAACGCAACAAAAACAAATGCTCTCCACTGCATGTTGCTGTTAACAAAGGTTACAGTGAAGTTGTCAAGACACTGCTGAGCTACTCGTGCAACGTTAACGCACAGGTATGTACGTGTGGAGGCAGGAGTATTTTAAATCCCTTCGATAAGGTTAGACTGTAACCTTCTGTTGCAACGTACTTATAGGCAGAACGTTCTGCCAACACTGGGCTCTTTCTCAGTACATTGACGTCGATTGTTTTGCGCTCTATGAATTTGAAATCAATAGGAAAAAAATCATCGTAACAATGAATACAAAGAACAAGGTATTGTTGCATTTTATTTCGTTGCGAATATATCAAGATTTTCCCGAGGCGACGCAGTCGGACTGCTTGAAGAATGCTGTGCTCGTGGAAAAGTTATAAAATAAATGGTTAAATCATCTGTATTCATGGTCCTGCTTTTTTAGCGAAGGAGTTTATGTTAGATGATTAGCAAATATGGACCGTTGTAAATGTACTGCAGGGCTCATTCATAGAAAGTGAACGATGGTTTTAAAGGCGACGAACACGAGGCAGAAGGAACAGCTTGCCCTTCATTCCACGCTCCTCATTCCTCACTCCTCGTGTCACGTTGCTTGCAGTTTTTACTCAAGCAACTTGCAAATATATTATCTCTCTTGGCAGTCTAGCCAAAGACGGGACGTAGTTTCCGACAGGATTTTTCGTGGCATTCATTTGCTAAAAGAGCGTTCTTTTTTTTCCCTGTAGGATTCTTATGGCGATACTGTTTTGCATGATGCCATTGCCAAAGACTTCTCCGAGATTGTTGAGCTTCTTGTAAACTTCAATGGAGTAGATTTATCTGTGAAGAATAAACGAGGATTTAACTGTCTTCATCACGCAGCTCTCAAAGGAAACGCTAGGTGAGCACTTCTTTAATTTCAAAACGTTTTTTTTTAATGCCTTAAGTAGTAAATCTGTTTCTTTTTCTTATCACTTCACCAGAAACACATTAGTTAAAATTAACTATAGTTCGTATTAGCAAGAGAGGATGAGGTACATATTCCTATACCCCTGATAATTATTTTCAATCAATTTTTAAGCTTCACACCACTCTTGGAGACTGTTTTTAACCTCAGCCCCATGACTTTGCGGTTCATGTGACAAGACGGACCAATCGGAATTTGTTGTTTAAATAACTAGTCTCATGACATCGTACTAAAAATAGATTGAACAAATTATCATTGATAGAGGGCCATTTATGGGACGTATGTTCTCTAACCTTGTCCTCTCATGATGTTAGGTATTGTGCCAAATTGTACATAATTACTTAACCTCCGCAGATGGCAGAATTAACACTGCTTGCTGTTTATTTGCGCTAGGATACTGACAAATTAAAGAATCCTATTAATTTGTTGTCCACATGGCTTCCTCAGTTACAGTACAATGGGCCTTATTCACGCGGCGGCCATTTTGAGTCCCGAGGGACTGAAAACCTTTGTTTTGCACCCCCCGGAACTCGTTCTCAAACTTATCAACTCGAGGCTCGGGGTACGAGTTCTATTGTTCCTAACCAACATGGCCGCCGCGTGAATAAAGCCCATAGACTTAATTCAGTATCTGAAGCGGTGATTCAATTTACCTTGTACCAGGGCGGTGTCACTAATAGTCAGTAAGCGTCCAGATCTGTTGAACGTTGTCAAAGAAGACGGATTCTCAGCCCTTCACTTGGCTTCATTAAATGGACATTTTAGCGTTGTAAAGTCTCTTATTGAGGTACTTGAGCTTCTCGTTATTGTTTCACTCTTGGAAATGAATTTGAGGTATAACTGAGTTGAGGTATTTTAGTAAGATGAATTTTTATGCTCGGTATCTCACTTTAGTGATGTATTTATCAATGACGGCTCGGGCACACTCGGAAAAAATACGAATGCTCCCCAGAGGACTGAGTCGAACCGATCATTAGTTCGGATGCCGCGTCTACCACTGAGCAACAGGAGACTTGTGAGAGCTGTAGGGGCAAACTAGGTTCAAACTTTGTTTCTCGTTTCGGCTCTTCAGTTGCTTTTCCCATTAATATTAACCAAATTAACGGATAGTGTTCTGTGCACTCTGATAGGTTCGTCGCCAATAACACTGGACTGTCTTGCATCAGTTGAAGCCGATTTTTTTTTTTTTTTTCACACAGTCAACATGAATTCTTAGAATTGTTTCCAAAGTGACTCCTATATACCTCTTACTGAACGAGTTCGAGGGCTGTACTGTAAGTTACACTCGGGCCGTAAATGGAACTGGAAAAAACAAGGCGCCGTAACGTACAGTACGGCCAGAGAAAACGAGGCTAGTAAGATATTTACCATATCGCTTGGTAAACGAATCGAACAGGAAAGCGCACTCTGAAATTTAGCGGGCCGTATTCTACAGTACGGCCCGCTAGATTGGCCAATCACAGCGCGCGTACTATCTGAGAGATATAGTAATTTCTTTTATTCAGGCCTGAGCACTTTTTACTCAATTTTCCTCGCGTACAATGTTTTTCTCCAAACTAATGTTTCAGACTTGTCCAGACATTGATGTCAATCTTCGAAACGGTCGGCAACAGACTCCGCTCCTTCTCGCTGTTGATAAAAGGCACGTGACTATAACCAAGCTTCTCTTGGAAAACGGAGCACAGGTCAACTCCCCGGATGATGTTGGAGATTCACCACTTCATGTAGTCGTCATGTACCATTCCTTGAAGTCTGGAGGAAGCAATGTTGCAAAGAAAGAGGTGGGTTTTGATAAACAACAGATTGCTACAGTGTGCTTTGGTCTATATAAAGCCTGCTTTAGAAGCAAAGCCAAAAGCACGAGATGTTTGAACTCTTGTTGAAATATTGTAGTTTTAATTCATCGTCTAGGTTACCTATTTATTTATTTATTTATTTATTTATTTCATATTTATTTACATATTTATATATCACCATCATCATTATTGATGTCATTTCACGTTGATAGTATTTGTTCGTAATTTTAAATGGGATGAGTCTGTAAGTTATGACGCTTTATCGGGTTCAAAATTCAAAGGTGTCAATTTTCGCTGACCCCTTGATTTCGCCCATATAGGGTGGTCAAAAGTCTGAATTCATTGAACCCTTGAATTCGTAGACATCTTGAATTCATCGAAACCTTGAATTCATCAAACCTTGGAATTCATCGAAACCTTGAATTCATCAAACCTTGGAATTCATCGAAACCTTGAATTCATCAAACCTTGGAATTCATCGAAACCTTGAATTCATCGGAATCGTGAATTCATCGAAACCTTGAATTAATGGAGACCTTGAATTCATCGAAAACTTGAATTCATCGGAATCGTGAATTCATCGAAACCTTGAATTAATCGAGACCTTGAATTCATCGAAACCTTGAATTCATCGGAATCGTGAATTCATCTAAACCTTGAATTCATCGAAATCGTGAATTCATCGAAACCTTGAATTCATGCGAAACGTGGATTTATCGAAACCTTGAATTCATCGAAACCTTGGAATTCATCGAAACCTTGAATTAATCGAAATCGTGAATTCATCCAAACCTTGAATTCATCCAAACCTTGAATTCATCCAAACCTTGAATTCATCCAAACCTTGAATTCATCGAAGTCTTGAATTCATGGGAATGGTGAATTCATCGAAACCTTGAATTCAGCGAAGAAACCTTGAATTCAGCGAAACCTTAAATTCAGCGAAACCTTGAATTTATCGAAATCGTGACTTCATCGAAACCTTGAATTCATCGAAATCGTGAATTCGTCGAAACCGTGAATTCATCGAAACCTTGAATTCATCGCCACAGTAAATAATCTCCGCAAATGAAATCGTTTATCTTGGCAAAAAGCTATCGTATTTTAGTTCCTGTGTTCCTTTTCCAAGCGGAAAAGAAAGAGGATCGTTATGATATTAAGTTAATAGTTCGCGCCAATTCAACATGATTTTTAAAAGCCCCCCTTTTTTTTTCAGTTTTCTGCGAGTGAACCGACGTTTGTGATAACCAAGTTACTTATCGATCATGGCGCGGACATCAGCCAGAAAAATATACACAATAAAACGCCGGTGCAGCTGTGTAGAGATCCAAGGCTGAAGGAGATCTTACTTTCGAGATCGGACACAACAGCAGAGTGAGTAAACGCGACCTTTGACTAATTCACGCAGCCGTTTCTTTCATGGCGATGAAAAAAAAAAAAGAAAACCTGTTCTTTACCAGAGGAAAAGTCAAATGCTCAGTATCATAAGCACGTTTTGAAAATTTGATTTTGAAGTTTAAATGTCGTTTTGTTTTTCTGGCAGCTTGTCAAAAAAAACACTTGAAGTTCACACCCCATCCTCCGGGGATGTGACTGACTCGGCCCAGGCTAGCTCGACGCCAAAAGTTACCAGGGAAACCAACGTGAAATGTCGTCTGTGTGGCATTCCTGCTAACGCCAGATTTGATCCATGTGGTCACGTGTTAGCTTGCATGGAGTGCGCAGCAATGCTAAGGAAATGCTTTGTTTGTAAGGTAACGCTTTCACTTATAACTTGTCTTGTCAACATGTTCGGCAGTCCTCGGGGCAAATCAAATACGCCGGCGTGCTTTCAACGAGTTTTTAGACTTCTTGCTTCGTGTCATTTTCACAGGCTGTAGTTCAGTCATTCGACGAGATATCCCAGGGAGGGGAGAGCGAGGAGTCGCAGTGTGTCGTTTGTTCAGACGAGCCTCCCACTGTCAAGTTTGAGCCGTGTGGACACACGATCGCTTGTAAAGGTTGGTATGACTGTGCTGTCTGATGAAGTGTGACACTACTTTTGCGAAGTATGCTTGGTTGAGTATACGTTATCAAATGAACATGCGTTCTCACGGGCCGAACGCAAGTAGCGTGTTATGAAGTTTCCTCCTATTTGATTTTTGTGTTTGTTTTCGTTAGATTGTGCTGTGCGGATGAGGAAATGTTTGAAGTGTAAGAGAACTATTACAAGAAAAATATCAAATGGTATGTGAATCACAAGTCAACGATCAGCTGAGAATAATGTACTTGCTGTTGTTATGTGGGCTTATTTCACCCGAGTTGTGTCGAACCACATGGTCTAGAACAACCTGGTGTGGATCACGAGTCAGTAAAGTATTATCAATTATGTCATGGAAAATGCGAGCGGTCGTCCATTTAGGAGCGGTCACCCTTGGTTCATGGTCTTCAGGTTGGGTACTTCAATCTGGGTCGGTTTGTCTTTTGCTTCATTTTTTCCTTTTTTTGGCGGGGAGGGGAGGGGGTGCGTTCGGGGGGGGGGGGGCAGNNNACCCCTCACAGACCAAGCTATTTTATAGATAGGTTTTTCCCGCGAAAAGTTCAATTCATGTCCGCCCGCGTCCAAACAATGAATTATGCAAGGCTTATGATTGGCTAGCAAGGCTCCTGGGGGAGTCCAAGGCCCCTTTGGCAGACTGAATTCGCGGGAAAATCAATCTAAAAAGAGCTCGGTCTGTGAAAACGCCGTGACACAAGTATACTGAAATTGTACGCTCCGGGTTACGGGTTCCCAATGCTGGTTACTCTGAGGTGGACTAACAACGTATGTGAGAGGGGTCGTGGCCGGGGCCGGGGCCGGGGCCGGGGTTTGCATGCGGATATTCCGGGTTGAAGTCCCGCTCTTGCCACCGACTGGATTTCTCTTGGGTGGTCTTGAATTCAACTTCACCTCGTATTGCAAATCCCCAAGGTTACCTCCTTCCAGTTGGTGTCATACTGTTGTCCTGTTTATTTGAATTGTTTCTTTCTGTACGCGGCCCACAAGCCTCAAGCCTTAAATACTACCATGTGTAAATATAGGTCCTTTTTATGAGTACTCCTAGTAGTTTAATCGGCTTGTGACCCGTGCGTTAATTTACCTCGTTTCGTACCAAATTATTGACATTAAATGAAAGCCTTACTTCAATGTGGTATTGTTAAAGGTTTCTCCTTCATTTTATTCGGCCACTATTTCCGAGTTCTCGTCAGTTTCCTTTTCAAAGCGAGTTTAAATGCGGGAGTTTTGTGATGTTTTAATTAAAATTAGTTTTATTTTGCATCTGAATAAAAACTGATTTTTATAAGAAGGGTTTCGCACATATTTATCCAGGCGCACTGATAATGGTTCTCTGTTTCGCTCTTGTCTTTCTTCGATGTCATACATAATTTATTTTTATTCTTTTACAGGAGAAACATCTGCCCAGGTTGCAGAATTGAGCGAAAAAGACGAAAAATATCTGGAGACTCTTCACTCGCTGCTGTCCTTACAGGCACATGTCAGGGAAATCGAAGACGCAAACATGTGCGCCATATGTCTGGAAAACCCGCGCAATGTGGCTTTCATGTGTGGGCACGGCACATGCGCGAAATGTTCTTCTTCTCTGGAGATCTGTCCAATGTGTAGAAAACCCATCGAAAACAAGATTATGCTGTTTAATTGATCGAGTTTGTTTGTGCTCTCGTGTCGCTTACGGCAGTACAGTTTGAGCTGAAATTGTTCTTCGGGAATCAAGTGATTTTTAGCTTCACAGTACTGGGATTGTGCTTTGAGGTGCCTTAAACGTGCGCGTGCGTTTACATACAATGCAATTGACTTGAATGAATCAACAAATGCTAACGGAATTGACGCTGTTAGCACTCCTGTACATTTTTAACATTACGTAAGGAAAAATTGTGCGTAGAGCCTCGAAAGATGGATTAAGGTGTGACCGTTTCGCTTCCTTTTCTGTTTTCGCTTTGCTGGAGTAAAATACAACAAAATTCAGGGGTCAGTACGCAGCTATCACTACAGCCCACGGGATTGGCTTAGAAAACAATGGAACCATTCAAATGAACAACAGAAACAATGAACCTTAACCCTAAAAACAATAGAGCTGCGTCCGAACCAAATCCATTGAAATTAGAGGTTGTAAACAGCTGCGTGGTATCTGAAATTCAGGGAATACCCTTTCCCAATAAATTCGCCTTGAAAGGGACTATGTGAGCTGGGGCGCATGCGCATAAGAGTCCAGGTTTAGGCTAATATAGACATCATATTAGTGCTCCAGAAGCAATAACGTACAAAAATATCGCAACAAACAGCTTCTGCTGGACCAACAACTCGGCCCGTCATGGTCGAACGCGGTTATGATGTAAGCCGCTTTAGGTAGGGTAATCTTTATTTAACCACGGTAAAATTTATTCGGGTACAAAATGTTAAAAAAGTATAAAATCTAAAATACATTATATGGTCTTTGTGTACCAAATGCGCAATTCAGGAAATTGGTAGTGCGAGACAAAGACAATACGTTAGTATTAAATGGTGTATGAACGTCATTACTAAAACTAAAAACAACTTGTGATGTAGGAATGGTGTGCGTATAAGAAAAAATCAGTTTTGGTAGCTCTGTTTATAGAAGTTAAGATCCTTAATGGAAGACGAAATATTATCAAATTTGAGAATAGCGAGTAGACCACGGTATCTTCTACTGCTTAAACTGATTGTTCTTCAAAATCTAAAATACATTATATGGTCTTTGTGTACCAAATGCGCAATTCAGGAAATTGGTAGTGCGAGACAAAGACAATACGTTAGTATTAAATGGTGTATGAACGTCATTACTAAAACTAAAAACAACTTGTGATGTAGGAATGGTGTGCGTATAAGAAACAAAATCAGTTTTGGTAGCTCTGTTTATAGAAGTTAAGATCCTTAATAGAAGACGAAATATTATCAAATTTGAGAATAGCGAGTAGACCACGGTATCTTCTACTGCTTAAACTGATTGTTCTTCAAAATCTAAAGTACATTATATGGTCTTTGTGTACCAAATGCGCAATTCAGGAAATTGGTAGTGCGAGACAAAGACAATACGTCAGTATTAAATGGTGTATGAACGTCATTACTAAAACTAAAATCAACTTGTGATGTTGGAATGGTGTGCGTATAAGAAACAAAATCAGTTTTGGTAGCTCTGTTTATAGAAGTTAAGATCCTTAATGGAAGACGAAATATCAAATTTGAGAATAGCGAGTAGACCACGGTATCTTCTACTGCTTAAACTGATTGTTCTGTAGTAAGTCACTTAATTTTTTTATGGTTTGCCCAAGTGTCACCGATAAACCAATCAGCAGAACGCATGGGACCTGCACCTAAGTGTGACTCCCAAATCGTTGTAATTGAGAACATATTGGCCAAATCACGTTGACGTCTTAATGCCGCACGAACCGACCATTTCCGAGTGCACCTCAGCCTCATTTTTAAGACCAGTCCAGATGCGAAGCCTTTACGATCACAACAATCTCGCCCATGGCCTCGCTTTGAAAAAGAGACTGAAGTGACCTCAGAAATGGACTAATGCCATTTCTCTATTTATAAATCCGTATTTAACCATAGAGGTTTTAGATTTGATAATAAAGATCTTTTGAACAGGGTAAGTAAGTCCCCGGTTTAAAGGGTGGTTTGTAGTAGGGCCCTGCACAATATCGATGGGAGCAAAACTAAAGTGTGTATACCTGCGCTCTTAGAGCGGGTTTTAAATGACCGTCGAAAGTAATTACGCGATTGCGATTGCTACGCCTTGTGATTGGTGTAGAAATCTGGCGCCAGTTTATCAACGAAGGGAAGGAAACGCGACTTGCACGCGCGATTTTTCTTCGTGGTTCGCACTTATTTTTACATCTAATAAAATGTCCATTTGGAGTACCTGGGGACGTCCAATGACACGAGCCAATCGTGATTGACACTTATTTCGGACGCGTGCTTCAGTAGTGCACGTCCTCGTGCACAAACGCCACACCCGTGACCTGGACATTGCGCAAGCCCAAGCTGGGATTTATCGCACTGGTCACCACACCGTGGATAACCATTTCCAGAGACGAGGGGACAATGAAAACGAATGTCCTACGCAAGCTACGTTGTGGCACCGTATCGTTATGCAAAACATTGCGGAAAGAAGATCACTTGGAAAATCACAGTTCAAACAGTTATCACTGACAAAAAGTACTGGGTGAGTCTGACCTGATATCATTGTCTTCCCGGCAAATAAATTCCGGGTGTAAAATCTGCAAAATAGACTTCAAATGCCCTCATTGTTTTTGCGGTCTCTGCACCCAGACTCAGTTGTCTTGACCGCTTGACACAGAAGTCATCTTTGAAGTTATTTCACAATGCATTTGTTCGGTGGATCTCTGAGGAGTTGTCATCACAACACACAATCTCTTTTATTTTATCAAACAAGGATATAGCAGTTTATAGATCGAATACAATGAGTACTACGGACTACGAGTTTTGAAAACTTGTGATTGACGGAAATGCAGAGGGAGTCGGGGTGTAATCAGTGCAAGTCTGTCTTCATTCATGCTTTGACAAATCCTTAGAAGTTATGAGACAAGATTGTAGGACAACTTTCAAACAGTTTCACGGGGGATTGTTTTCATTTTATTTCATTTGATCACTTTTAGCAAATGCGCAAACGCGAAGTTTGCAACTATGTGTGTTAAGTCTACTCCAGTGCGTACCATATGGAAGACACAATGACTCCTTGGCGAAAATATAAGTTCTCAGAAAATCGAAGATAAACCCAAACTTTGGTATATGAGTGTTGAATTGCCAAAACCCGTCGGTAAAACCGCTAAAACTTCTTTTCTTCATCACAACCGCTTTTAAAATTTGATATTGCTGTTCTTTCAAAGTCCAATTGGACTTTCTTAGCTTTTCGAGTGCGTATTGTATGCATGCGCCGTGTAACTGGAACTCCTAAAATCTTGGAGTCTGGAAATGGATTATTCCAGAGCTCCGTGTCTTGGCGCTGACCAAAAGATACATGGACTCTGAGAACGAGATTGGTTGTACTTTTTCCCTCTTTTTAAGGATTTGATCTGCGCAAGATCAAGCGCCCTAATGCTCCAATACGTGCCACGTGCGTGACACCCGAGAGAAGACTCGGTAAAGTACTGATTATTCAATTGATTAGCTTTTCCGCCGTAAGATATATCGTATAAAGAACTGAAGCTGGAAACCAGAAAGAAACAAGACACTATGGGAGCGTATACTTGGGCAGAAATGAGGCCCTGTAAGGGGTTTTAAGGATAAGGGATAACTGGCAAAATAATTTTAGAGATAAGGGATAACTGATTAAACAATTATAGCGATAAGGGATTACTGAGATAGTTTTGACCCAGTTTTAGGGATAAGGGATAACTGCCCCCGGAATTTTGGGGATAATGGATGACTAAAGCCCCCCTAACAGGGCCTCAGAAATCGGTCTGGCACGCTGCACTCGAATTCGTCAATAGAGTAGGCGGAACAGTAGAACAAAGTGCGTGAGGAAGTGATGTGAAAAGAAATCTTGCCTATTCCACTCTTCGGTGATCTCTCCAGTATGTGCCTTTAACCATTCGTTCCTTATTGAAAAGTAGAGTAATTTTCCCGTATAATAACATGCGTTTTTACAAAGAGAGTAAGCTTTTTAATATTTCCGAGATTGGAATTACACCATTGTCGGTTACGTTCTACCCTGGTTTCAGACGTTTTTCTTTGTTCTTCTCGGACGTCGGACTTTTAGCCGCGAAGCGGCGGCAGCCAACTACGAAGCGGGGAGAGAAAATAGTCTCTTCGCCGCTTCGAGGCTAAATTTCGTCAAGGAGAAGAACAAAGAAAAAACTCTGAGACTAGTGTCGTGACGTTCGAACAAATCATGTAAACGTTCTTCGTTGCCGTGTCAATTTCATTTCCAGAAATTATTAAAAACAGTTCAGACAACAGTCAACAAAAAGAATTCGAACAACTGAAGAAGTCTTAAATTTTTATTTTCACATCAAAAATACTCTGTGATCCATCTGCGTTTTCATTCAGTTACAATTGTCAGCCGGCGTAATGCTACAAAGCGATAAAAATCTGTCCTATAACTTGTGATACGCAACTACGTGCTGACTTGCACCAACTATAAATAATGACAGAAACTGATAGGTTGAAAAAGAACACATGAAAGACGACTTGAAAGAAAGCATTAATTGACTAGCATGTTATATTCGCCATTTACAGCACGCAAATGCAAAGGCTTGCCATTTTAGTGTAATAATTTCAACGATTCGTCGTTTTCATCAAGTATTATCGTAATTTAAGTATTGAATTGTATGGATAAAGTATCCCCTCTGTGACAGTGATAAGGGTATACGTTTTACCGATAAAATCGGGTTTCAGGTTGTACCCGTTTTCACCTGGTTAAACGGGCTTGGCTTACCCTAGATTAAAATGGGCTCAACCAAGTTAAAACAGGTTCAACCACAGGTATCCAGGGTCTGAGCTACCTGTGGTTCAACCCAACCCGACGTCACCTTCAACGCGACACTTGAGATACACAAAACACTGCATCATGTCCGCAACCGCGTACCCAGGGTTTCATCTCCCCTCTTACGTGGAGAGATCAAAGGCCCTGGGAACCTGGTTACATGGTCCGATCCTCGCCTTCTTTACAGTGCACACTGTGCCGGTCAAAATTAATGAAGACCGCGCCGTGCAAGGACAGTTTATTACGAGGTGTCTTTCGATAAAAGAAAATGAGCCTCAAACACGAATTCATTGCTCGTGCTTTATACAAATTTTAAATACCATTTTCTTTTACCAAAAGTTTTTAAGGTATAAACTGTTACACCGCCTTATACAAATTACCTAAATTACTTTAAATTCATTTTCCTTCGCATAAAAACTTCGTTCCTATTTGTTACTTATACGATTCTTAAGTGCGACCGCTAGACACATCCCGCACGCGAGAATCTAGTGGTTTGCTTGCTCAGTTCCCTCAACAGAATTGTGCCTACGTTTTGGTTAAATAGATAAAAGGCACTCCTTTTATTGATATATTTCTTATTTCTGACATGCGCATGCGTAGCAATCGTTTCTTGGAGAGCAAATGAAAATAATAGGGAGTTCTTTCCTGGCAAATTTCTGTAATAATTTTAAGGACCTCGCTTACAAAATCTACAACAGAAACCATTTTATCAGTAAAAAAGATATCGGAGGAAATATGGCTGATAACATTTGAACATCGTCAGTTTAACAACTTGTTGGCGCAACTTTAAATCTTCGAACATCAAAACCGTTTTTCCAGTTTGAAAGAACCTCCTTGCGTTAAGTTTTGTACATAGTAAATGCACACGTAGTATAAACACGACATTTCTAAATGTTCGTGTTTATTGGTCAAATTGTAATCAAATTTTGGTACTAGAGTCCTATAGTCTACTGACCAGCGGTCTTGCCTTCGTTAATATGACGCTTTCTCTTTTTCCGCTTCTTCTTTGATTCGCTTCTTCTCTTCTTTTTTGTCACATGACCAATAACTTCCATCTCGCTTTCGTCGTGGCCTGGGCCCTCGAAAAACTTTTTCAAGTGTGGATAAGGGGCCTCGGACCGAACGTGAATCTTCTGCGGCTGTTTCACGATGGATTTTTTCTCTCCTTTTTGATCATTTTTGGTGTTGCGAGGAACCGGAATAGCTTGTCGAGATACGGCCTCTGTTAAAAACAAAAATAAGAGGCAAAAAAACAAAAACAAAATAAAACAAAAACGGAGATACGAATAAGATGTGGGCGGTAGAGCAGTGAGGCCTTGAATGATCTATACACTGCTTTTAGTCCGGTCGAAAAAAAAAATTCATCCCCCCCAAGGAAACTGTTTGAGTTTCCTTAGAAAAGTAGGAATGAGGCTACTGCAAACTTCGGTTCAATCTTCGAACTGTGCAAAACAGGCGTTGGCACATATGTGGAGCGAATGACAGGGTTTCACGTGAGATATGAGTTGCGTGATTCTCGCGTATGCAGGACTCACTCTTTCGAGGGCCCAGCTAATGGTCGAAACATCAGCTACTAAATCTAAGCTGATACAAATTGTCAATACTCTCCTAAGCTTCCAACCGACGCAACTCCACGATTTCTCTAGAAGTTCACCCCTTGATTATGTCACGATAGAACATTTCACGTCGCGTAACTAATACGTACCGGTGCTGCTGGCGTCAGTGCACGTTGATGGCTCCACAAACATCTTTTCCTGCACAGGCTGGCAGCCTCCGCACGATCCTCCACATTCGCCGACCGCAGTCAACCCATCTTCAGACTTACGAACATTCAGCTCTCGCTTAGGAAGCTTGGGTGTACCCCAGGCCTCCCACTCTACTTCCTTACGCATGCGCAATCCAGTACCTGTCAGATCGACGAGGAATTTACCCTTGTGGCACTTGGACGCGGCTGAGTAACAATCTCCGGCGCGGCCAAATCTGACCGGGTTGCCCTCTGTTTTGGCGAACTGGTAATCATCTCTTTGAACAAGACCCGATGTAGGATCCACTCGGATTTTGTTGAACCTGACAAAACGAATAAAAGAAGATTAATAAGATCAGAATAATAGGCTTACACGCAGTTTACAAGCTTCCTACAAGTTTTCTCACAGGAAACAGATTTTCATACCTCGTTGTGCCCCAGTAATTCGAAGTCAGTTTAGGTTCAGGGTTGACTGAGCCGGCACAGCTCTCAAAGTTAAGTAGCCTACCCCTGTGGAAACTGGCAAAGTTCTTTTCAGGACCAGCTTGTAGCGTGATGTACTCACGAGGGGTGGCTGTGTCCATGCCGTGACAGTACAGACGAACGGGATTACATGAAGGAGTCATTTGTATGACGTATTCATCATCTTTGAACCCAGGCCACATTTTCTTGACTTCAGCACAGCTCTCTAAAAACGAACATTTAGAGGTGAGCATCTAAATTCCCCTTGTAATAACTCCCTTACAGAAATGAGAATTAACGAAATGATCACATAGATCGTTTTCACACGACGTCATGGCGGCCATATTGGTGTACCTAAACAAAGAAACAGCGGCCATTTTGGTGTCCCAAAACAATCCACGGGGAATTGAACTCCTTTTTTATGCAAATATTTTCTTTTGTTTCAGTAAATCAATATGGACGCTGGTCACGTGAGTGAAAACGATCTATATAAGTCATATTTCCTTGCCTGTTCGGCCTTCGTGCCATTCACATTTCAAAGTTTAGCTTTTTTCGTATTGGGCTAAACTTTTGCAAATTTAGCCAATTTTCCTCGGGCATGACTTGCATTCAAAGAGACTGGTATGACCAAATTGTCCAAAAGATGGATACTGAAAGTAGTCTCTCACTTACGTGGAATCTTGTATTGTAAGCTTGGTCTCAGGATGGGTTTCTCGGAGAGTACGGAAGGCGCATTGGGGCACTCCAGGGTGAACCCGACTGAAAGCGAGTCCCTCCTGGTGCCTTCCTTGTGCAGGGCCTCAATCCAGTAATACTTGCCAGCCTCTAGCGGAATATAGCCAGACTGCTGGTAGGGTTGACTAATAAAAAAAAAAAGTTCGACAACTAAATTAGTTTCGAGCATAGAAGCAAAATGAACGATAAGCAAAGAAACAACTGAGCGCGATGACGTAGAGTTGAGTAAGTGTGAATGAGGCCCTGAGGCGTGAATTAAAAAGCTAATCAGAGCTGCTTTCTGCTGTGGCCCTGTCCAAGCAGCGCAAGATGGTTTCAACTTTTGAGTCTGAGGATGAAAACTACTGCGCAGTAATTTCATGTGGTGCTATTCACTATGCATTAAGTGAATCTGACTTTTGAGTCTGCACATGACATTCTGAACAACGACCATTCAAATAAAACCTCATAAAACGCGCGCAGAGATTCTAACTCATCAGACTGTGACATTGGAATGAAAGTTAGGGGGGAGATCTTTCACGTGTTGCCGTTTATTGAGCGGAACAGAGTGAATCTAACTTTTGCGATCGCGGATCTTGAAAAACCGAAAGTGTGAACCCTAACATCAGAGAAAAAATGATGGCAAATGCTGTCCTATTGTACTGCTTTCAATATCGTCCATCGTCCAATGTTGGGCATAACCATGAAAGGACGTCTGAGAAATTACTATCGAACCGAAATCCTTCGAATACTTTTTGCCACACTCTGTTTCTCAAGGGATTTGTTTCCGTTTTGAAACTAAGTACAAGGGGAATTGCAATGGTTACGAATCACGAACGCATCCCTTACTCTGAAAAGTCATTATGAGCAGTTCCATGTACAACCGCAAACAAGTCCTTGTCCTTCTCTAGCGACGATCCGCTGAAGAACAACTCCGCTTCGTCGTTGCCAGACAACGAGAAAGAGTAAGTTCCCGTATATGGTGCAACGAAGTATCCCCGCATCCGGGAACCATAGTAGTCTCCTTCGTTTTTGGGCGCGTCAAAGTGCTGCAAGATCGTAGTTTCTGTGGGGCGTTTAGGGTAGTCCTTGTTAAGCGCAAGGTCTGTCACGGTGCTACCTTGGATCCCTCTCCAAACGTCACGCCGTACGCCTGGGTACGGGCCTGTCAATTTGGCTGTAACAGAATATCATAACACTGACTTGTAACGTAGATCAGGTATGAGTCTAACTGCAGCACTGTAACGTTTTTCCTAATGTGTAACCCTCATAATTAGGATAGGTTGAAGTTGTTCATGTATTTCGTATTTTAGATTAAGTCAATGTAACTGCTTTTCCTTTTGATTTCATTTAGTTTAGGTTAATTTTTTACTCAATCTTTGTGACAAGTCATCTTGTAATTCGTTCTTAAGGAATGGCCCGCCCAGATTAGCCTGAAAACAATAAAACGTGTGGGTGCGTGTAAGACAAAGTGTATTCACCAGTGGTTCGACATGCTGTTTACATTTGCTTTACTTACATTGGTAAGAGCCAACGCTTTGGTTTGCTTTTGCGATACTCAATACAAATCTTTAGCTTCGTTGTTTGTTTTCCCATTACAGACCACGTGATCACGCTCTGGGGAATTGTTTCTTTCAAAGATTACCATTCGCACGCAAACAGGAAGTCAAAAGATAAAGGACGAACATGTCACATCATCTGCATTGGGCAATTAGCATAGCGAGCTAAAGAGGTCTATTGTAACTCACAATGAGATGCAAGAACTACTGAATCAAAGTACTGGACACAATCGTCACGAGTGGTGATGATTTAAAGAGTGAATTTAAGGCACAATTCGTTCGTTTAACATACGCATTTTGTGTGTATCCTTCAGCTTCGCAATCTGGATACCCGATAGCGCACAGGGGAAGATGTAAAACTCGTCCAAGGCCCCCTTGAACTGGCGCGGGAGGCCTTGATCATCCGTAAAGGTCCCTATATAGGCAGCCTTGCTCCAATCAGTGCTGAGGGACTCTGTCTCCTGCACGTCCGTCTGCTCGTAGTCCAGAACAGGGCGTCCGTTGATGTAAATGAAGGCTTGCCTGCTCGCTGGATTATAAATACCCGCTAGATGTACCCATGTGTTTTCAGGGATTCCCTCTTTTGTGGTTCGCCCATAAACCGTCTTGTCCATGTTTCGTTGGAAAAATCGCACCCTGCCCTTGTCAAGAATCTCGAAGTGGTACTGGCCTTGTTTAGTTTGGTCTGCTACGCCTGGGGCTTCTGTCACGAAAATCTCGTTGACATTGGGCCCTGTGATGTTCTTAGCTTTGACCCATGTTGATATGGTAACAGCTAACGTTGGTTTTCCCTGGAAGAAAGAGCAAAGAGAGATCAAGCCCAGAACTACTGAACTCTACTGGGGTCAGTAGGTCATTTCAAAGTTCAGCCTCTCCATTAAAGCGATTCTAAGTGCAAAGACTTCCTTATAAAAGCTAGGTTTCACTCGTGCGTAAGGTAGAACGAAGTGCTATCAGAAAAATTCCGCACTTCGACAGGCTGTAGTGATATAGGAAATGGCCTATTTGATAAAACTTTCACTAGAATATTTTACAAGCTTACCTAATGTTCGCATTCAGGGAAACGATCTCTTCTTGCAGAATACAAGTGTAAACATTTCATCGAATTGATCGCAGGTTCAAACTTTTGCATCCCCAACGATGATTTCCGCTCTCGCGCAGATGTTAACAAGACGTGCGACGCTTACCTTGAAATTCAATCCATCCAACTGAATGTATCCATCAGATAGATCTAATCCATTGTCCTCGTTATACCCCGCCTCGACAACGACACGCCCGCGGGATAGCCCGTTATTACCCGAGCCTGATTCGTCAAATACTTCACCCGCGCAGATCTTGTCGAAGTCGAAGTACAAAACCGGTTGGCAGGTGAACGGATATTCTGGAAAGAAAACGAGTATTTCACGAATTAAATATGAGTCAAAGATTTCATAATATTGACACCTATAGCTTTGGAAAAAGTTAACTGCAACTTGAGCTTCGTAATATGTAATAGCGTTAGGTGTCACTCATCTAATTTAAACCAAAATATACAAGAAAATGTCAAGAGGAATAAGAATGATAGAAACTACAACTCACCATTTCTATGATAAGCGGGGCTGACACGAAGTGGAGCAGGCGTACCTTGAGCTGGGGCCTGAGGAGGCGTTTGAACTGCTGGCTGCGCAGGGTGCACTGGGACCGAGAATGGAACTTGAACAGGTTTGGCGGCCTCCATTTGATTTTTTCCAGTTGACGGATACTCTGTAGCAACTAGGGAGAATACGGAAGAGTGACCAATAGAAACAACGTATGAATACTGGGGGATCATACTTTGTCAACCGTAAATCACAGCCAGCACAAGATCCTTTGCGATCAACTTACCGTTACAGATTATTTTAGCAACTTTTTCAGCTTCGGCTGTCGACTGCAAGTCGTCGACTCGCACCGCGTATTTAGGTTCTGTTGTCATGGTTTGGAGATCTTCTTCAGGAATATTAGGGCTTCCCACAGCGATTACCTGTGAAAACGGTAAAGAATGGAGGTCAAGGAGAGTGATATCACAGAAACAATGGCTTGAAGATTTAGCTACCAACACACCGACAGCATTCCCATAGTTTTCCTTAAATTCACGTTCACGTGTACTTTTGTTTTATCGTTAGCTCCGTCGCACAGAATACCGCAGGGTTACCGTGCCCAGCGAGTAACCAATTACTGCCGTTCCATACCGTGCGCATGCTTAGCAGACAGACCTCGACAGCAGGGACATCTAGACCCCAACAGCCAAGATATCTTATACATTCTTGACTTAAATGATTAAAAAGAACATATTCGTATGGTTGGGAAGCAAAGAGGTACACAGCTTACAAAGAGAAGAAGTCCTGGCATCAGATAGCTCAGGGCTACACAGTCAGAACCGCTACTAGAATTTTTTAATACGTCACTCGCCAACGCTGTACATTTCTCGCTTTACTCTTAAACAGGAATTTCCGGTATAAAAGGGGTCCGGGCTGGTCATTCTCACCTTCCGCTGTCAATGATCGGCTGAGGTGAAACCAAATGACATACAACCGTGTCTTTCCTCGGAGCATTTCAGACGGACGTCATTGAGTTTTGTTATGAAGCCGCTTTCACACGCCCCTTTTCTAGGAACCCTTTTCTAGAAAGTTATATCTTGTATTTCGTGCGGTGATATCTGGTACTTCTGCACTTTTGAGGCCTACTTATTCAGGAGAACAGTGAAGAAAACTACGTACCACGATTGAAAGACGCCAGAATTAAAAAGTCACGCTCCAGTAGAGCGATAAGAAGGCGGGGCAGCTTGCCCCTTTTACATCAGAATATCGACTTTAAAATTTTCATCCTTGTTGGACTTACCTTCACGCCGCTGATTTCTAGCTGTTTAGCAAAGGATCGTAGGCTTTTGGCGGCGTTAGTATTGTGGTCATTTTGAGGTCCCAGGACCGTCACCACAAGGGCCTTAGGCATGTGGGTTCTCATACCGCTGGACTTGGTAAACACCTCAAATTTAGCCATCTCCAACAGAATAACCTTAGAATAAACACGATACAAGGATTGTCTTCCCGTTGTTTTGAAATGGACTCAGAACATTTGTTAGTTAACGTATAACCTCTCACTTACAGTACAATGTCACAATGCTTATTCAATAATACATCGCCAACTTAAGAATACAAAAGTCAACTGAGGCAAAACACCACCTACTTACAATAACGTGCAGCAATTGCTGCTCACAATACGTTGCTCATTACTTGCGATACAATACATCACCACCTGTTTGACACGGACCACATTCGTTACTCATCACCACTGCTTATGTTAGTATAAATCAGTTAACGTTACATGAAACCTCTTCACTTCATACTGAAGCCGTGAAGATTATTTCGCCGTGTGGCGATGTATTTTTCGGGATCTATTTTTTCTCGCACTGAAGCGATAAAGTCCAGTAGTTGTTTTTGCCATTCTTGTTGTTGTTGTTTAAATAAAGGAAATACTTGCCAGTAAGAACGTTGAGGTTTTGAAACACAATACTCGAGTGTCAAAAATGAAACGACCAAGAAATTGGAAAGACAAAAGCGAGCCCTCGTGCTGAGAATGTTGCTTACCAGATTTCTGTTGCCAGGATCACGTGGCAGGTCATCAAAAGCCTTATCAACCTCTCCTTTCTCGTTGCGTTCTCCAAGTTTCATATCGATGGACGGTATTGTGGAGTATGCTACCACACCTGCGTGAGTACCAGTCTCCTGGACTTGGAAACCGTGTGCGACTTTCTTCATGAAATCTTTCTGCTGAGTCCAATGACTTGCAGCCACGTCCGAGGACGAATCCAGAGCGAATACGAGGTCCATGGCGTATGGACAAACTGTTGATAAAACAAAGCGAGTAAGTAAAGGACAAACGGTTAACAAGATCTTGGTGCCAAAGAGGCAAATCTGGGTGTGCGAAAAGATTCAACACGGACTGGCACTTACTGAATGGTTGAGCGGCTGAAGACGTCTGGAGAGTGGTGGCTGGCCCTGCAAGATTAACGACAAACCATTAAATTAGCTTCATTGACAGTTAGAATGTTACTCAAAATCGCTAATGATTAAGAATCGAGAAAAAGCTGTAAAAAAAATGAACAGAGTTGTCACGTAAGGGATACCAAATCCTACGGCTATGACCTGGAAGACGTGATCTACGTCGATCACTTGACAAATATTCCGTGATGGTATAAACAGCTTGTGCTTGAGAGAATCTTCGATCCTCAACTAGAAACTTGTTTCTCAAGTACGTCAACCAAGTTGGGATCCTTCACTGTCATAATTTCGATAAAAACAACTTTATGATAATATAACTGCAAAAGATTTAACTGAAACGGACACAAATAGTGCAAGCCAATCTCTTCTCTTTGACAATGCCTGTTTCACGTTTTTGCACAACATTGGGTTGACATTTGGCAAGAAACACAAAATACCTTGGACGCCCTGAGCACCGCCTTCAGGGGAAGGCAAAGGCTGATTTTCTGGTACAGGCGCCGCTTGTGAAGTAGTCGCAGAAGAAAGATTGGCGCCTGCCGAAACTGCTTGGCCAGCGGTTGCGTTCTGATCAGCCGCACTAGACACCACAGCAGCAATGACTGCTGGAAACGTGGGTTCTTCTTGAGCTGCTGGTATTTGAGTCTGTGGAACTGAAGCGTTCGCTTGAGCTGCTACCCCGACTTGCGAGGGCGCAGGGATAGCACCTGCTGCTTGAGGAACAGAGGTTTGGTTAGCAGCAGGAGTCATTACAGGTGCCTGAGTTAGCTGGGCAGACGGGGCTGAAGCGTTCGCTGGAATAGCTGCTCCGACTCGTGAAGGCGCGGGTATGGCACTTGGTGCTTGAGAAATAGAGGTTTGGTTGGCAGCAGGAGCCATCACAGGTGCCTGAGCAATCTGGGAAGGTGGGACTGAAGCGTTCGCTGGAATGGCTGCTCCGCCTTGCGAAGGTGCGGGAATGGCACTTGGGGCTTGCAGAACTACAGTTTGGTTTCCAGCAGGAGGCATCACAGAACCTGAAGGTATTTGAGCCGGTGGCACTGTAACGTTCGCTTGTACGGCAGCCTCTACTGGTGCAGGAGCACGTACGGCACTGGGTGCTTGAGGGACCGCAGTTTGATTTGCGGCAGGAGGCATCACAGCTGACAGAGGTATTTGAGCCGAGGCTCCCGCAGAAGCAGGAGCAGGAGCAGGGGCTGGGACAGGACTCGGTGCTTGAGGAACGGCAGCTCCGCTTGCAGCTAGCACCACTGCAGACTGATTCTGCTGTGGTGGAGCTGGAAGAGGCGCTGCGCTAGCGTTAGGATACGTGGGTTGAGTCTGTTGGGGGACAACCGGCTGTGGTGCACTGTAATTTGAATAACTGCCTTTCGATGTTTGTGGTACTGGTGCCTTCGGATATCCCCCTTGAGGGACACTAGCGTTGCCATATCCTAATTGTGGCGGCGGAGGAGACACAGTCACATTAAAATAAACTGGCTGCTGCGTTGCGGGAAGTGGTCTAGCTGGCTGTTGAGTTTCCGCCACTGGATTAACAGGTTTCTGGCCAAAAGTGACATTTAGCCACCCCTGTTGTGGGGTTGGCTGACCTGGAGTAGCATTCGAGTACACTGGTTGTGGTGCAGCTGTGACATTAACGTAAGTCGGCTGTGCTGGTTGAACTGGCTGTTGTGTGGATTGTTGAGGCAGGGAAACATTCGAGTAAGCTACTTGAGGCTCGTTCGAAACCGGTTGTACTGGTTGCTGAGACACTGCGGGATTCGCATAAGTGGCTTGCGGAGCGGCAGGAACCTGTCCGACCGGTTCTGCTGGTTTGACTGGTTGTCGCACAGGTTGTTGTGGCTGGGATGCGTTCGAGTAACCTGGCTGACGAACATTTGAAGTTGTCTGTGTTGGCTGTGGAGCAGCCACGGTATAGACCAGTGGAGCCATGGTAACTTGTTCAACTGGTTGCAGCGGCGACGTGACATTACCGTAAGCCGGTTGAGGAACTGCATAGGGTGGACCACCTGATGTCACTTCAGGGGCCTGCGTGTAACCCGCCGTAGTCAGCTGACCAGGGGTCAGTGGCATTGCAGTGACCTCAGGGTAGGTTGCTGGGTAAGGAGTCTTGCTTAGCTGCTTCCGGTAGGATGCCTGTTGGTTTTGAAGATGCTTTTTCTTAGCCTCGTCCAAAAGTCTACGGAGGTATCTCGGTACTGCAAAAACAATGAGCAAGAGAGATTTAACTGGCTCTGTCAGGAGGAAGGATAGAAAGCTTGTATTACAAGCACACTGTTGAAGTTATGTATTTTCCGATGATGACCCGAGCATACTCGGAAAAAAAATCCGAGTGCTCCTAACAGGCGTCGAACCGATGACCTTCCGATTACTAGTTCGGGTGCTCTACCACGGAGTTTCAGGAGACTCGTGGGAGGTAGGCTTCTAGGTTCCGATGACATACGTCCTGCATACAGCCAGGATTGAAATGTCGAAAGGTGGCACTCGTGCAGTTAAAATGAAAGAGATCGTTAATTTTAAGCCCGGAAAATGTATGAAGTGGTGTATTTTTCCATGATGACTAGCCCCCCCAGGTTAGAGTTAGGGTTACGTACATACACGCTGTTGTTGATGAACCAGCCACCTTACTTCATTGATCAGATTTGGCCAGCAAGGGACTCGAAAGAAACGTATGTCAGATGAACAACCGATTTTGTATTAACATACCTTCGCATGCGCTCTTTACGACCTTCTCAGCCACCGTCACCAAATCATTGTATGAGCTCACAGTAAACGTGTGATTGGCGTCAGCGATCATCAACAAATCGTCATGCTTGACATTCGGGCCCACTCCGATGGCTACAGGTGACACACCACCGTACTTCAGTCTTCTCAAAATCACAGGAATTTTGGCATCACCCACAGGGTCAGACACTAACACAACCATCACCTTGGTGATCTGGTCACGTGACCCTCCCGTGGGCGTAAAGAGCTCGTAATTGGCTATTTCCAATGCGTCATCCATACGCGTGCCTTGATAGCTCTTAGCTTCCGGGTAAATATTGTCGATGGCATTCAATACGTCAGAAGCGTAAAAATACCGGTTAAACTTCATTTCCATGGTGGCCTGGGACGAGTAAGACAAGACACCCACGTGGGTACCCTGGTAAGAAATGTTGAAGGCGTTGGCGACCCCCTTGACGAAGTTTTGTACCTCGCGCCATTCGGTGTCATTAATCTTGGAGGAGACGGGCAGAACGAACGCCAGGTCTGTGGCTATCTGGCAAGCTATGAACAAAGGATTAAGGGTTAGTTTGTTCCTTGAGACCAGATAACTGGGATAAAGAAATATGGACCAAACATTACAAATTAATGAACGAACGTGGGTCGGCTGTCGTGTGCATGACTTTAGGGGGAATGAAATTGACGGTTTTATCAACTAATTAAAGAAGTGTATGGACCGAATTCATAAATGGGGGCCAATAAAATAATATTTTTTCCTTGTGGTAATAAGACTCACCAGCCTCGTTTTAACGCAAAATTGCAAATGCTAACGAGGCTAGTGAGGTTAATTAGCAAAGCGATAAAAGAATAATTTATTGGCCGCCATTTATGAATTTAGTCTGTCAAAATACAAGGACGTCGAATTCTGCATCCAAGTCGATTATAGTGCAAATAGAATGAATACAAATTCAAATTTTTCGCAACACTCTAGCAAAAGGCTTAAGGCAATATCCAGACTGCCGCACAACCATAGTGTTCAAAAGGTTGATTTGTTCTGGTCATCCCCTACTTACATGGACAATCCTGAATCTTGCACTTTCTTGTCTCGGTGCCAGATCCCCTGCAGTTGGCCCCAGTCAGGCATTCACGTGACCTCAAGCTGACGCCAGTTCCGCATGTTTTCATGCACGGACTCCACTCAGTCCATGGTCCCCAGCGGGCTGTGCAGAGAAACAAACAGCGTATTTCAGTTGACTTGAGCAATTTGATGTACAGCAGGCCAGAAAAGTCAATCTAAAAATTCCTTGAGTCCAGTACCAATCATAGCGATCATCACACACTTTAAATGTGATTAAAGAGATAATGAAACAGAAGAGATATTCAAATTGAGACCTGTATGATTTTTAACGCTACATTAATTTAAAGAATACTTACGCGGTGGCGGAGGAGGTTTGGCTGCCGTAAAAAGAAAGAAAAACGAACTCGGTAAGTCAATGTTAAAGATATAAACTGTGAATATAGCAATATTCCTCTCAACGGTCCTTGTGTGATAGGTCGGGTTGAGATCACAACTCATGCCATCAGAATTAGAAACGGTGAGATCGTCCAGGTGAGTGTAATTCTGAGGACAGTTGTCGAGAGTCATCTCTAGGTAGTCACTAACGACAGTCCCTAAATCGAACGGTCGACACTTTACCAAGATGCAAATTTACGCAAGCGAACAAATTTTCAACAAGCACGCACAACATTTCCTCAATTTGCTCACCTGTACAAACTGCGTCCGCCGCTGATTTGACGTAACCAATGATGTCATCGTATGACGCCACCAAAAACGCGTGATCGGGATCTGAGGCGAGCTGTCTGAGCTCATACTGATCAACCATGCTACCGACTCCTAAGGCTACAATTGTTGCTCCATCCATGTCCTTGAGCTCACGCGCACGTTGTTCAGCAAACTTCGCCGTGGTGTCGTGCTTGTCTCCACCATCTGTCACAATGACAACGGCTTTTGGAGTGAAGTCACGCGCTCCAGCCTCTGAAATGATCACTTCGTCACGAGCCATTTTTAGGGCGCGGTCCGTGCGGGTCTCACCACGCGGTTGAGACATGGACTCGAGGAAGTTAGCCAAGTTATCGTTGCGGTTTTTGTCGTCGAATCGTCTTTCAATGTGAGGTAAGGTCGAGTAGGTGACGATTGAGATTCGAGTGCCATTGGACGCGAGGTGGAATCCGTTACTGACCCCTTGCACAAAATCTTTGCTCAGTTTCCATTGCGAGTCGTCTATCGTTCCAGAGGCGTCCAAAATGAACGCAAGGTCCACAGACTTGTGGCACACTACGAAAGAACAAACAAACAAACAAATAAATATACTAATGACAAAAAACAGAAGTTCTGACGACTGCCGACACAGGTTCTTATAGATTTCACATGTTATGTTGACAGACCAATAAAATAACGGGTGTCACGCAAGTCAGTGTGTTACGCTTGTATGTCACGTACCTGGACAATCCTGTACTTTACAGACTTCAATTTCCTGAGCTGAGCCCACACACGTGGCTCCTCCTTGGCATGTGCGAGTTCTGTCTCGCCTTCCGCCTGCTCCACAAGTCTTAGAACAAGCACTCCAGGCTGACCAGTCGCTCCAGAAACCTGAATAATCAAAATTAATGCTGTCATTAGCTTAGTGGGGATTGTAAATGGTTCGAACACAGGAGCATGATTTTATTTGTCGTGTGATCTTACTCGCCGCGAAGACTTTGAACAACCAGTGGTACGGATGGATCCATCTTCTGTTCGTAAAGTGTCTGTAGTGTCAGCAAAGTTTTGTATTTTTCGCGAAGACAAATCAAGCAAGCTTCGTTCAGACTTAAACAACAGTGTCAATTAAAAAGACTGGAATTCTATAATACATCGTATTACCCTTCTCCAGTGAGAAGACAGTCCCGCTTGTGTGTGTGCATAATAAGCTGAACCACTTTTCAATTTACCTGGGCAGTCATCCTCCTCGCAGTTGTGGAATTCTCGCGCGGGTCCCTCGCAGAATTTACCTCCATACTCTGGTACTGGATCATTACATTTACGCATGCGCTCTTGTCGGCCGTTACCACACGTGACAGAACAAGGGCTCCATGAACTCCAGCCGGACCAATGGCCGTCCACTGAAAAGATAAACAAAGACGGGCAATCAGCATATGTGGCTCTTCAACAGTTAGGTTAAAAAAAGGTTACGGTGACACTTACGTGGGCATGGCGTCATGCGGCACTCCGCTGACTCGTGTCCCTCGCCGGCGCAAGGTCTCCCGCCATTGGCAGGTTCAGGGTTGTCGCAGGTGCGTTTCCTGTGCACTGTACCATGACCACAGGTCGCTGAGCATGCGCTCCAGTTGCCCCACGCTGCCCAATTTCCGTCAACTAACAACAAACACAAGAGTAGAGGGTGCTTGGACCGGATGAGAAACCTTACAAATCAGCTTACTATTCTACCAAAGAGTATGGGCCGTGTGGCATAGGCTAACATAGGGACAAAATGGGTTAGTATTGTATTTTAGATATTTCTGTTAACGACAAGGCTACAGCGCAATGACATGATGTGAGTTAACAGGATCTGCACTGGCAACGCTTTCTTGCCACGAAAAGAATTTTCCAGGTGTCTTCAGTCCTAAATAATATCTCTTGATGTCTTCACGATGAGCAATTCAACTTAAGTTCACTGCTTATGAAGCAAAAAATACTGATGTGTGAGCCATTCACTACAAGGTGCTGCCGTCTGTTTGTTGGATAAGACTTGAATTCGATTGGTAGGAGTGAATAAAAAATCACTGTCTTTACAACGAGCTGCGTAGTCAGTCCTTAATACCCACCTGCGCATGGCCTTTTCTCACACTTGTGTACGTCCCTGTCCATACCAATGAACGAACAATCCATACCACCAAAAGCAGGAGGTGGATTCGTGCAGTTCCTTGTTCGGAACTTCTCTCCGGGCCCACAAGAAGTGGAACAGTCGCTCCACTCACTCCACTCCGTGTAATTACCTTGGACGGCTTTCACTGAAAGAAAAACACGAACCGTTTATTGAAGAGCCATGTGAGCAATCTCAGTGGAATTTTACTAATTTGACATAACATTCTTCATCAAACCTCTCCTTCCAGGAATTTCACGAAGTCATTCACAAAGCCAGAGACAGTCAGTTACGAATACATATGCAACGGGAACTAAGCGCGGGAAATCGCGTGCGCCCAGGTCACATTTGTCTCTGGTTTGGCTTCTGCCGGATTGGTTGATGTAGGCAAAAAAAATTCTAGCCAATCACAGGGTTTATGTCACGGCGTTTTCACAGAAAAGCTATTTTTAAACGTCTTTTAAAATAAATATCACGCATAATGTTCAGTTCTGGTCCGCATGAGTGGCTATTCCCAACCCCAAAGATAATAAGGCTTACGATTGGCTAGCAAGACTCCTGTGTGACTTAGCAAGAAAATCAATCTAAAAATAGCTCGCTCTGTGAAATCGCCATGACGCAAGTATACAGAGGTTGCTTGCCCCTGGTCACGAGTTCCCGACCTACCATCGTTCAGTGAATACACGTAATTTGAATTCTCCTGTCCAGCGCATTCCAGATTGCTTCCAGAGCATAATTTCATCTCATTATCCACGCAACCAAGCAAAGGTTTTGGTTGAGTTGGCGCCATGAAAAGTAGCTGTTCGCCTTCTTGGAAGTAAGTGTCGGCGGCTCGGTCACCGGACAGACATTCGCCGTAATTCTGCATCCCGAACGCAGTCCAGCCCTTTCGCTGTGTTTCACGCGCACACCTGGGATTAAATCGCAATAAACTAGTATAAAACCAAAACCTCAGCAGTACACGTGTTTCGCTTTATTTTTAAGTAAAAAGGCCATTTCAAGCAGATCGGCCGTGTGACTCTAGGTGTCATCTTTTTAAGTTTCTGTAGAGGTGGGCTGCAGGCAAACTTCGCAGGCGAGGTTGCCGATAGCGGCGCACGAAGCATAGGACACTCACGCGCAGTTCGCGGAACGCACACGCCTTTCGCGAGGACATAAGGTGGAAGATAGAAATTAAAAAAAAAAACGTTAACAACAACAAAAAAGGTGAAATCCTCACATGCATCATTGCGTTGTCAAGAAGACAACTAACCTACAAATGGCATCGGAAACATAGTTGGGCCAATCCTTGAAATCGATTGATTCTTGTGAATCGCTAAAGATCTGTGAGGGCAGCGGTCGGTACAAGTTATGATTGTCACGGAAACATCCAAGCGCCTTGTAAGGGATTTCACCTGCAAGAAGTCCAACATGACAAGATTAAACGAACCGCCACCCGATTCTCTCAGTAGAAGAGAGCACCGGATTGCTGTGGGGAGATTTCGAATTCAAAGCCCCAGACAGAACACAAACCAGGGTTTTAAAGCAACTGTTGAAGTCTTGATGGTTGTATACCATTCACCTGCTTCATGCAGTTCAGATGTTGCCATCAATGAATTTCTCCCCTTCGCTTCCACCTTTCGGCACGGTGATTGTTTAAGTCACTCTTCAGGCTAACAATACCCACAGCCATACCCTGAATACTTACAACAGTCCTGTAGCTTGCAAGCCTTTCTCTCCTCGCTATCACCCGCACAATCAGCCCCACCGTAGGATGGTGGGGGTGCGGTGCATGTTCGTCTTCTAGTCGTACTTCCGCTTCCACATGAGCGGCTACAGGCAGACCACACTGACCAGCCGGACCAACCACCGGGCTCTGAAAACACCAGACAACAGCGTTCATGTGTGGGTGACATTTGTACCTTTTTTTTTTGCTTTGCATCGATGAAAGGTCACCGCAGTGCACGACTTGAGAGGACCTCTATTCGCGTGCAAAATGTACCATAATTAAGACCAGCTCGTATATTTGAATACGGTTTGTAGTCTAACAGGTCTAACAGGGACTGCTCGTCCGCTAATATTCGATCGAAATAAAATAGTCAGGCTTGTTTTCTGCGCGCATTCGAGCTTGTTTCTTAAATAACCCGGTAAATCTGCCCACATGGGCGATGCATACTCCAAGGGGGGTCTTTCTCTTATACAGTAAATAGTGAGGCCAACCTCCTTTGGTAGGTCAGCTTTCCTACATGCCGGCATGCTGACGGCATAGTCTCTTATTGACTTTCTACTACTGTTTAGCGAAGGGATTGAAAATGGCTCGCTCGAGCCATTATTCTTAGATTTACATAACTACTCACGGGCACAAGGTCTCGTGTTGCAAACGTCAGACTGCACAGTGGGTCCGAGATGTGTGCAGTTGAGCCCGCCATATTCGGGTACAGGATTAGTGCAGGCACGTGACCTCTGCCTATGCCCACCACCGCATGTGACGTCGCACTCTGTCCAGCTTCCCCAGTGGGTGTAGTCACCATTCACTAGAAACAGAAAAAGAAAGTTGTCTCACTCCACTGCCGACCATGAAGCCTTTAGAACTGAAGTCTTAAAAGTCACCCAACGAAAGGGGGGGGAGGGGGACTAATATGAGTTTAGCAAAACGGGCGAGAAGTTGAGAGTTCACAACTTTTGTCTTGCAAATCGTTTCCGATTTTTAAAAATAACAAATTCACCAAATGACGCACACGAGCAGAAACGCCACAGTCTTCCCAGCTGCTGGCGCATGGGCACAGGGTTATCACCCTGGAAGTGGCGCACCGTTCTGACCCCCAGAAACGATTGCGATTCTTTCGGTCGGTACCAAGTACACGAAACTGGCCAGAGGTCTTTATTCTTGGCGCTAACCGAGAGAATTGCGGCTTAAGGGGACGAGAATACTGCCAGTCATGAAAATCTGTTTCGGGTTTGTAAGGCCTCGTCAACATAGCCAGCACTTGTTTAACTTGTTTTTGAAAATTAAATTTTACACCCAGTTCCCTTTACGTTCATTGCTACTAGTTTACCCAAGCCTCAATTTATTGCACTAAATTCTCAAAGAATCATGGATGGAAACGTACCCAAACAAGGATCCAGGTTGCAGTATTCTTCCTGTTTCTCAGGCCCCTCGCACGTCTTACCACCGTGCGCCGCAGGGGGATGATCGCACTCGCGTGTTCGCGAGCGTTTAGCGGCACCGCACGTGGCAGAACACTCGGTCCACGCAGACCACTTGCCCCATTTACCGTCGACTGAGAAAAAACAAAAACAAAAACAAAACAATCAGCGTAAAAGAAATCGCATTTCACAGTGAGCTAATCTCTGAAATCGAAGGATCAGCAATTCGGGAGGCATTTATTGGGGTGACTGAGGGGTCAAAAGAGCCTCGTATGTCTGCCAAAGGCAAAGGTTTTCTCAAACTTTTTCACTCACCAGGACAATCAGACAAACTGCAAGGCATGGTTTGTCTGTCTGAGCCCACGCAACTCTCTCCTCCATATCTGGGCGGCGGGTTGTCACACTTGCGCATGCGTTCTCTTTTACCCGGTCCACATTTGACAGAGCAGAAACTCCACATACTCCACGAGTTCCAGTTCCCGTTCACTGAAAAATGACGAGAGGGACTAATTAAACCGAACTGGACACAGAAAAAATACTCCGCTATCATTTGATCGTCAAGAAACATCGTTTAGGGAAGTGGTTTTATCTTCTTACCTGGACACGGCTCTGGATTGCAGTGAACCTTTTCAGTAGCCGACCCAATCTCCTTGCAATTTCTGCCACCGTAACGGGGACTGGGGTTGATACATTCTCGTTTCCGGGTTTTGATTCCTCCGCTACAGGATCGACTGCATACAGACCAGTCGGACCAATCAGAGTAATTCCCATTGATGGCTGATAACAAAGAGAGAAAAGAAGAATGAATATCACGAAAGGGGAAGCGCTTTACCCGAACCGTATAAATTAAAAAAAAGCTGAAAAATTAGCATTACACAATTTCCCTGTATAGTATTTCCTGCTAAGAATTAATGACCGTGTCACACTACTTACGACATCTCCTCACTGTGCACGGCTTCACCTCAACAGAATCCCCTTCACACGAGTAACCGCCATTACTGGGCGCAGGATGTTTACACACTCGAGTTCTGACCTGTAGCCCGTCCCCACAAGTAGCGGAGCATGCTTGCCATGAGCTCCACGTAGACCAGCTGCCGTTCACTGTTAAGCAATACGATACCAATAATCTTCATGAGTCTTTCTTAGTAACATTTTAAGCAGGGCAATAACTTTTTAAGGAATGTATTGACCATTAGATAATTCACGCTTTGCAACAATATTACCATTATATAATATTTTCTAACAGCACACAGGTTGTTCGAAAGACTTAAATTGATCTGTTCTCGCTATTTTCCGGCTTTGTTTTATTGGAGTCAAGATATGCCGGTAAGTAGCAATAGAAAGAACTATGGGTATACCAAAAGTACGAAAACATAACTACATTTTCTTTTTAAGTGTGTGCGCAAGCTTAGAATAATAGTATATATAACCAATCGATTTTCCCTCCAAAACGTACGCTTGTCATGTTAGAGTTCTAGAAGAAGAAACTATGGTTTTCCGACCTAAGCAAACGGCAACAAAGGCTTTTCCCGATAAGGGAAGGATCCATCTGGATCCCATTTTTTTTTTTTTACGCGTGACACAGCTTTTGCACTCACCTGGACAGTCGCCTTGATTACACGACAAGGTTTGATTTGCCGGCCCCAGGCACATTTGGCCACCATTGGACGGTGGAGGACTGTTACAGAGCCGTTGTCTCTCTTGGATACCTTTTCCACAAGACTTGGAACAGGTACTCCAGTTTCCCCAAGCACTCCATCCACCATTAACTAAAGAAACACAAAACGATCTCTGTTGGTACAAACGTCCCTTTTGTAAATGGCTTGAACCCAGGACTCATAACATAACCGAGGGCAGGACTGTTGTTGTTGTCATTGACTGACGTTTCAACGACCAGAGCGGAAGTCATTTTCTGAGTCAAATCACCTGTGTATTGTTGGGGGATTGGTCATTAAAAGGACTGGTTGGTAGAGACGTGACTGTTGAGCCGTATGCTATAATACAGATAGCGGTACTTCTAGAAAACGAGTTTAAAAAAACACAATCTTTTTTCTGACATTTACTAAAACTTCAATGGACAACACTTGACTCAAAACCCGGTTCTAGAACGTTTGAGAATATTCGAAACTCTCTCTTCTTGCTCTGTACTGACGAATTTACATAAAAACTAGGGCAATTTACCGAAAACTAACAAAAAGACGAGAGATAAAGAATTTAACAGGTACAACACTAGAACAAGACCTGCTAATTACAAACCTAACACTAAGACGGCACTGTGAAAACATGACAGAAAGAAACAATGAAACTATTGAAAACATTTAACAAAGCTAACAAAGCGAATAAAAAAGAAAGTTGATCAGGCGTTATTGCTCGTCTGTCAGGTGAGCCGTGATGTTACTTGCGGTGAAGACTGTGAACTAATCCGTTTCGACCAGTCTTTCGTTAGGCTTTCGGTGGACAAATCGGCCTTCCGGCAATCACTGTCTAATTTTTTCACACAGAAAAAAACTTTTCTAAAAGGCGACATGCATTCTTGAGATCGTCGTTAAGGTTTATGGACTTTCACAACCTAAAGGAGTTTACCATTTGGGAGAAAAACCACGTTGAGGTCATCCTTGACTCACGACAAAGTCAGTTTTTTTCCTTAAAAGAGCATATCAACCAAAAGACATGACAATTATCGTTACTTCTGCTGTCAAAGAAAACCAAAACGCGAGAGCATAGGTGTAAAAGATGACCAGTTGCACACACTGACCAGGACAAACTCTTTGTATTTCACACGGCTCGCTCTCCTGAGGGTCTCCGAGTGCCAAGCAGTCTTTCCCGCCAAAAGCAGGAGCGGGACTGGTGCAGTTCCTAACGCGTGACCTCACGCCGCTACCACACGATTTGGAACACCGTGTCCAGGCGGACCATGGGCCGTACTTGCCGTCCACTGGTAGAACTAAACCAAAAGAAAAGAGCATTTCAGTATAACATTAGTACATAGGCTTTTTTAGTTACTGACACAAACAATGCAGAGCTAATAAATAGCAACATGCCAACAAACCCATACAAGCAAAAGCCTATTTCTGATCTAAGCGAACTTGCGCGAGCGTGAAAATTAAATCAAGTAGTTTGCGATGGAAGTACCACCTATGCCCTTCGGTGTGGATTTGAGAATTTTGAATATGAATGTCGATCAATTCCAACATGTTATGTACTCTTAGCAATCCGCCACGATCGACTCATTCACATCTACTACAAATAGTGACACACAACCACTCCAGTAAACTAATCGATGGAGACATTTTTTAGGTTACGAAAGGGACCATGCGCAAAACAGAGAGAAAAATTGAATTGGGGAGGGGGTAGGAGCGTTTCAAGACAAAGATGGGATCCCTGTGCAATATTTAATGCTGTGCAATATTTAATACTGAGTTTAGAGCGATTGCCATCAAAATTTGGTACCGTTTTTGTAGCATTTGAAAGCACGACGAACAACAAGATCTGTCGAAACCTGGGCTTTTTCGTATGCTTTTTTACCCATACCACAACGTCCTCCGCTGAGAATAACCTACCATTCACAACAGCGTATACAAAGTTGGTGTTTTCCTGTCCCACACACTGATCATTCCCACCGAGACACCGCTCAAAACTGTCGTCAACACACCCCACCCAGGGCTTGGGCGAGGGGCGCTGTGTGAACCTGTTTTCCACGCCGTCCAATAAATACGTTTTACCAGCTGTGGGGCCTGACCAGCATTCCCCGTATCCTTGGATACCAAAGTGAGTATAGTTCTTGAGCGAGGCAGCCCTTGCGCACCTGACAAAGAAACATTGAATGTTATTTTGACCCAAGTCGATTTCGCCTTGCAAAATCAGGGTGTTACCAAAGCAAGAAAACAAGGAAGAGAAAACAAGTTAATCAACTTGATTCGGCTTTATAACCCATTTTATTGACTGAACGACATTTAAAAGAAAAGAAGTTAAGTCAGTCCTGTTTGGGCCACTTCTAGCTGGATCCATAACAGTCTGTCATATCGATGGTATAAGATTACGACAGTATTCGGGGTCCGGATTCCAAGCTGTTAGGATTTCAATCCGCACAGAGTAATTAAATTCAGTTCAGCATGGGTTCGAGATTATCAATGTGGAGCGCTTTCAAGTTCACTTGAACAAAAGTTTCCAGGATTATGTGCTTTTCGAAATGGTGCTTGACTTTCTTGGTTCTCATGGACCTCCACAGCCTCATTTTCAGTTAAAAGCACGACAAACCTGCAGACCAGCTCTGGCATGTACTGTTCCCAGTCATCTGCTTGTAACGTGATACCGCTGTACACATTGCTCTCGGGGTCATTGTCGGTAAAGATCAGCTCTGGTAAGGGTCGGATAGACGTCTTTCTGTCCTGGAAGCAGCCCAGTGGCCTCATGGGAACATCACCTGTGAAAAAGCAAAAACAACACATACGTCAAGAACAGCTTCGAAAACATGTATTTCTGCATGGACATGTCTTCGGCGAGTGGAAATATACTTTTTCCAATGTCTTTCTGGGATTGAACTATACGAGGGCGTTACACAATCCACATTCCTAGTCTGTAAAATTAGATGCAAGTGATCTTGGCCGGTTTCAAAAGAAAATTACAAACAAAACCATGAGTGAGGCTGCAACACTCCGTAAATACTTACAGCAGTCACCGGACTTGCAGTTGACTGTTTGCGTGTTTTCTCCCACGCAATCTCTCCCATCTCTTGATGGCGACGGGCTGTCACATGACCTCACACGCATCCTGACGCCAAATCCACACGATTTGGTACAAGCGCTCCACGACGACCACTCGCCCCAGTTTCCGTCACCTGGAAAACGACCCCATAAAAGATGACTTTAAAACATTACTCACAGCAAACGGGCAAATTTTCACCTTCGCCCGAGGATTAAACAGACTGCTTTCAGACAGTATTCAGTAAGCTACAAGTGAAAACATGGATCAACAAAACGTGTCCATTACCAGTGACAGAACCACACTCTTACATTAAAAAATTCTACACCTTTGCAAAAGATCATCGCTTTGGAGAACTGCTCATGTGCGGGCCGAAAGATTAAACAAATTGCTTTCAGAGAGTATTAAGCTGCAGGGCTAAAATCTGGTCAAGGAGATCGATGAGGTGCTAAACCATTACCAATAACAGAGCCACCTTCGTAGAATCAAACACGTCTGGAAAATCACTACTAACTCTACGACCTTTATATCCTTTATGAGATGCACGCTGTTCCCTGACCCTTCTCCACAACTGAACATCACTTGTGACCAGAAATGCAGGCGGTAAACGTCACATAGCACGGTTAGGTTGCTTGGGTTGTTTGGGTGTTTTCGTGTTCTACTGGCAAAAACCGTTTTTGGTTGGTTTGGTTTGGTTGATCAACTTTTCACGCAGCTCCGAACTTGGTGAATTGAAATGGTTGAAAACCATGGGTAGGGTCCGCTGACCTTTCAGCAGGCACCGGTTTTTTCAGTTTAGCGTCATTTTCCCGTGAAAATCTTGACAACCGGACTTGGCAAAAGTCGAGGAGGGTCTGAGAATGAATATACCCAGTCGCAACCGCGGCTCAACCACAGATGGCTGAAAGGGTGTTTTATTGCCAACTTAACCAAATCAAACAAAACCAGTTTTAGTTACAACGTTGATTCCAATAGAACACGACCAAAGAGTCTCCCGAAACTCTACCCCACAAGTAAACATAAACAGTTACCACGACTTCAACCTTGTACTTAACCTTATCAATACGTATACAACTTACTCGGACAGTAGTCTTTTACGACGCATGATTTCGTCTCGGTATCAGGACCAAACAATGAACAATCCCTGCCACCATATTGTGGAGCAGGGTTTGAGCATGCGCGCCATCGCGTCATGAGACCGGTACCACAAGTCTTATCACACAGGGTCCACTCAGTCCATTCCGTGTAATTTCCATCAACTGGAGGAAAAAAACATAAAATCATTAGTCTATAAATACGCCAATAAGTGAAAGGTCTTTGTCAATTATTTGCTTCCTGGAGCTCTCGTCGGGTCGATATTTTATTTACCAGGGCAAGGTCGATAACTGCAGTCTCCTACTTGTCTCTCAGCACCAGTACAAGGTTTCCCGCCATCTTTGGGAGGAGGGCTGTTGCACGATCGCTTTCTCTCCCTAGTCCCCGGACCGCAACTGGCCGTGCACGCTGACCACAAAGACCAAGGACCCCAAACACCGTTTACTACAGAGCAAAAGACGGGATGTATTGTTAGATATTTCGTCTAGTTAACGACGTTGTGAAGAAAATACCCCTTTTAGAAAAAGTAAATAATTTTGGGGGACCGGGACTAGATTGTTAGTAAACCAACTAACAATAAAATAGTGAAAGAACGTAGTCAAACATCGCATATCCAAAGGAAAGTACACGGCTCTTTTACATCATCTTATTGCTTCTAACATTACGTTTTTAGCATAGGTGACAATGGCCTCCAAATGACGGCACCGGGGGTTCACTTACCTGGGCAATCTCCCAGATTGCATTTCGAGGACTCCACATTAGGTCCCAGGTCTTTCTCCTTACAAGTGAGCCCGCCATATTCTGGCGCTGGGTTGGTGCACGTGCGAGTTCTTTTCCTCATCCCAGGTCCGCAGGAGGTTGAACACGTGCCCCACCTTGACCAAGCCGAGTAATTTCCATGTACTGAGAACAAAAGTAAGAACGATTTAGAACAACGTTACCCACACAAGGGTTTACTTCCGAAAACAAGCCCTGTTAGGAGCACTCGGGTTTTTTCCGACTATTTCCGAGTGTAGTGTTTCCGAATCACCACCGATAAATACTTTCACTTTAAAAAAATATGTTGTCAAGGAAAGCGGAGAACATGATAGCTAATTTACCATGTTAACTACGTTGTTATCGGACTTAAGTCTTCTAAAATTTCCCATTTTTGCGCGCCCTCTGCGGTATTCTCACTCCCTCACATATGCTCTAACTTAACAGTCACTGGTTGACTTTGAGGTTTCGCACCGGAAATGCCCTTACGAGTTCCATCAAACGTGACGATGCTTAACTGTTAAGTGGTTGTAAACTTACTTGGGCACTGTATAACTTGGCAAGGACGGATATTTTCCGGATCTCCTAGATCAGTGCAGTCCCGTCCGCCATGTTGTGGTTCTGGGCTTGTGCAGGTGCGTTTTCTTGTCTGAATTCCGTAGCCACAAGACTTAGAGCACGCTGACCACTGAGACCACGTACTGTACTTCCCGTCGACTGTACATGTGACAAAAAAAATGGTTTAACCGTTTTGATCACGTTTAAAGCCCCATCAAGCTTTAAAAAGTCGTGTGCCGCACCCATTTGTTGATTTTGCGAAATGCCTCACATATCTCTCCTTTTCGTAAGACGTCAAATCTAGTAATTGACAGCTGTCGATCGACAAGACACTTACTTGGACAGTTTACATCGTAGCATTGTACAGTCTCTTCCGCTGACCCCAAATGACCACAACCGACCCCGCCGTATGCTGGTTCGGGATTGGTACAAAATCGTTGCCTCGTTTTGATGCCCTTTCCGCAGGAGACTGAACACGGGCTCCAGTTATTCCATTCTGTGTAACCACCATTCACTGAAATAGGAAATTGATTGACTACAAGTTAAGGCAAGTTTTTTCAATTTAGCTATTTTTGTCTTCTTGCTAAACCATTTCGTTTGTTTAGGTGACTACTTGCGTAGTCTTTTGTTCACACATACCTGGACAAGGCGTCAAGTAGCACTGAGTGCTCTCCATACTAGGGCCCAGCGCTTGCTCTGTGCATGACTTCCCGCCAAACTGCGGTTCAGGTGCGTTACACGTGCGTGTTCTGTTCTTCACACCGATTCCACACGTGACGGAACATGGTGACCATGGCGACCAGTCGCTGAACTTGCCATTAACTGTAGAAAATGGACAAATTTTGCTCGGGATTATTTTATATAATACGAATGTACCAAGGCTTGACAAAGATGCCCGTCTAAAACCATAGCACAAAGCAGTGTCTAAAGCCGACTTACTGGGGCATGGTTCTGATCTACACAGCCTGCTTTCCCTCTTGTCGTTCTCGCAGGACATGTCTTTTATGAACTTAGGCGGTATACATTCGCGCTCACGGCGTTGAATACCACCACCGCACGTATGAGAACAGTCGGACCATTTGGTCCACATTCCGCAGGTGCAATTAGCTGATCAGGGGCGAAGACAAAAAAAGACAAAAAAAAGGTTCGTCAGTAGAGTAAGAGAAAGGCTAACGAAATGTAAACAAGTCGCATTCCACAAGAGAAACAAGCCAATTTCGATACATTAACAATCACTCTTAGGCAAAAGGCATCAGTTCAAGGCTTTGGGAACAAACCTCGTACAAATCCTTTCTTTATACCCAGAGCCTGGAAGTCATGTGTTGTTTGAAGTTGAATTGTAAGATATCGAAATTGGTCTGTTACTTAAGTCGTATGGGATTCGATAAAGTCTTTGGCTGGAACAGCATATAGCTAATAGACCACTTTCAAGTTCAGCTCGGCCTCTCTTTCAAAGCAAATCTAAGTGCGAAGTCTTTCTTACGAAAATCGGTTTTTACTCATAAGCAAAGTAAAACTAATTAACATCACAAAACTTTCGCACTGGGACTCGCTTTCAAAAGACGCCAACGTGTACTCGGAAATGCCTATTGTGGGAACACGGCATATAGCCAATAACCAATAGCCAATATTGTGGGAAGACTGGAAACGAATATGCTACGCGAGGTGCGTTCTTGGGTCGTATGGGGTAGACGAAATATCATGGCGGACAGTGAATCACTCTAAACGTTTATCACGGAAGGAAAGCGAGTGCTATCCTGATAACTCCCTTGCTGATCTGACCTCTTTTAAAATGTTGCGCTAGTTTTCATGCAGTTTGGAACCGACACAATTAAATTTGGAGGCATTCCTTTCCCAAATCACAGTTGCCACTTCTGGCAAAATAAGCACTAGACTTTTTCTGCATTCTACCCACTTTTCGCTCGCACGATAAATCGGATGCTGTCGCATAATATCCCGACCAGTTCAAAATTTACGCCTTTCTGCACTGACTCAGCGTTTCGCGTTACCTCTACAGTCCACAAGCTGACAACTGGTTTTCTCGTGATCAGGTCCCAGGTCTGAGCAGTCTTTACCGCCTACCGTCGGTGAGGGATTGGTACAGAATCGCCTTCTGGTCATGATACCTTGTCCACAGGTAACTGAACATGGCGTCCACAGGGTCCACTCGCTATAGTTGCCATTCACTACGAATAGATACACACGCAAACACAACTTGAGATCCGAGTTTTACCTAACGAGTGTGATGCATGACCCGTTGAAAAGACGTGAGACGCCAACCACAGGAATCCCAAGCTTCGATCTCCGTATCGTAAAGCAACCAGGGTTGAGTTTTTCGAAGCGGAGTTGGCGCTAACCCTGAGGACGTCCGACTCAAACCTTTTGGTTGTCATGGAATTTATCTGTTTAGCCTTAACTCTTTCTTCGAACAACTTCGCCCAGGAGTACAATTACTTTAGTTGCCAGAGATTCAGGTTCGGAACCCTCTCACAAACTTTATGCCGAAGTAATCTGAAGCTTCTCCTCCAAGGAAACAACACAGTAGCCGATCCCAGTCTGATTTCACCGATACTCCAAATTATCACCCCCCCTTAACCTGTTACAACGTTTCTCCACTCATAAAATACTTCTTTTCTTAGATAAAGGCATATTCCTTATTTGTTATAACCAGATGCCGCACATTTCAGAAAATGCCAAATTACGCCTCACCGACAATTTATTTTCCAGATGCTTATTTTAAAATTAAAGGTAAAAAACAATATATGTTTCTCTTACCAGGGCAGGAAATCATGTTGCATACTTCACTTTCCTGCACCGGTCCAAGAAAACTACAGTCCGAACCACCAAACTGCGGAGGAGGGTTAGTACACGAGCGAGAACGTACCCGTCTACCTCCCCCACAACTTCGATCGCATTCGCTCCACAGACTCCATGTGCCGTACATGCCGTTAACTGCGACAATAGAAAACGAGAAAGCATCCCAACAATGAGCTAAACCAAGCCTAAATCACTTTGAAGTGTGTGAGATAATCTGCGGGGAAGTTGTCTATTTCGCGAGATGTCACGCGCAAGTGGCACACGAAAGGCCGGTCTTAGCTCGCCGCTAGCGCGTGACACCTCGCGATCCCCAAATGGAGAGCTAGCAAAATAATACACTCTGAGCATGGTATGTACAAATTTCAGTGAAAGAATGCGAGGGACTATCATGTAAGATTTCTTTCATATCATGTAGCATTTCTTTGTTTCAACGACCCGTCTGACCAGCCAGTTTTGACACAAGGAAAGCGCACTAGGTTACAACAAAACGTGAGATTTCAAGATATTTCATGGTGGGCGTAAAAGAACCCGCTGGAACGTGAAAACGTTTTCAGGAAGACTTCACCTACCTGGACAGGGTCCACTGTTACAGCTGTCACTCTCTGTAGATGGACCAATCAGAGAGCAGTCCCTTCCACCGTGCATTGGGGCAGGGTTGGTGCAGTTCCGGTGCCTGAACTTCACGCCACCGCCACACGACATTGAACACGTAGTCCAAGCTGACCAATCATTGTAACTTCCGTCAACTAGAATAAGTATAGCAAATAGGGTAAAATGTCACGACATTCCCGGTGACATAAAATTCAGAAAATGACGAAAACTTGCTGAAGCACTGTAGATCACAAATAATCCAGACAACTTGCCGTTCTTCAGAACCTTTTATCTTTTAATTTGATTAGATCGGTGTAGGACGCACCTTTATTGTTTTCAGGTTAGGGTAAAGACACTGTTCACTGTGCAATGCTGCAACGTTTCTCGCAGCCCATTGCGAGACCTTGCTAGAACACTTGTGTCACAATCATCGACTTTCAAAGAGGTCTATTTTGTCTAAATGAACTAATCTTTCCACTCCTTACCTACAAACACTAGAATTAGAATGCAGAGCAACTTACGCGGACACGAGCGTTCAAAACAGTGGGTGCGTTCTTCGCTAGGTCCCAGCCCCTGCTCGTAGCAATCTTTCCCGCCATTGGA
The DNA here is from genome assembly GCA_014634185.1 of Astreopora myriophthalma. Classification (NCBI taxonomy): domain Eukaryota; kingdom Metazoa; phylum Cnidaria; class Anthozoa; order Scleractinia; family Acroporidae; genus Astreopora; species Astreopora myriophthalma. The sequence goes on from BLFK01000545.1 coordinate 1,827,508, forward strand.
AGGCGGCGGATCGTTACATGCCCGGATGCGCTTCTTCCAGCCTCGACCACAGGTCTTACTGCAAACACTCCAGCTGGACCACGCACCGTAATCACCATTCACTGAAACAATTTCGAAAAGATTTTCGCTTGAGTGCAATTGATCGCTCCAAAAAAGACCAGTTGCGCAAATGAGTATTTCCTTTGTTAGTGGCACGAGGGAATTTAGATCTGACACCTGCAGTCCGTGCATCAGCATTGTGCTCTCGATTAGCACACGCCTGTGGACTGAGATGAATCTAAACATGTACTTTCCGTCAACAAACAATCCCACGATACCACACTCACACCAGCCTCCCTGGGAAAATAGATAACTGAAAAAACAGAAAATCATTTTGTGGTCACGATTCCCTTTACGAATGGAATCGAGCGAAAGATTCTGCAAAATTTCAACATTTACCCAAACAGTCCTGGTTCTTGCAAGGTTCGATCTCAATGTTAGAGCCCAGTTCAGTACAGTCTCGGCCACCATGTAGCGGCGACGGGTTCGTGCAGGAGCGGGTCCTTGTTTTGGTTCCCTCACCACAGGTCGCCGAGCAAGAGGTCCAGTTCGACCACGCAGTGTAGTTACCATCAATTGGACAATCCACGAGGTAGCACTGTGTGCTCTGCACAGGCTTCCCAAGTCGCGCACAATCAAATCCGCCATTGGATGGAGGGGGATTGGTGCAAGTTCGAGTTCGAACCATGAAACCGGGTCCACAGGAATGAGAACAGCTTGACCATTTCCCCCAGGGAGTGTAGTTGCCATTAACTGCAAGGCAGAATGAATAAACGCACAGTAAAAACTTACTTGTTGCAATACTGACAGGAGGAGCGCTGTGCGCTTCAAGAAACCTTTGGTGACTGAGAAGACCACAAACATGCGGCAACGAATGATATACAGGGTTCGTAGCCTTTTGGGGGTTAAAAATTCAAGAACTTTTCAAAGACTATCAAGTATAATATTTGCATTTTTCAAGGACTCAATGCAGTGCCAAATCAAACCAATGGAATAGGTTTTTACCGGTCTTTTTTACCATTTTGTGTCGCTACTTCTTTGCCAGAAACATTTTGTTGTATCAGCCACCTGCTAATGTGTTGGGGTTGGATGCCGTGAGCAACAAATTTCAAGGACTTCCCAGCACCAAATGCAAAATTTCAAGGACTTTCAAGGCCTTGAATTTTTAGTTTTGAAATCCAAGGACTTTCAAGGCGCGTGCCCTGGATACAGTCTGCCCAGGGATCGTAGTCCCGGATGTAAGGAATAGGGATGATTTAGCTATCCTTTATTTGCGGATATGAGTTTTTTTCCCCCAGCGGAGATTGACAGGTCATGTCGGCCTTATGTTCATGTTACATGCTCAAAAGCATATTTAATCATTTGTTACGAACTACTCGTTTGTCGGGCTACAAAGCGTATCCAGGAGTCCATAAGTAGGACCGTCCGTCTATCCCATTGGGTTCGCACGCCAACACAGGAGTAGACGAGCTATTTTTGGAACTACATTTCGCGAGTTAAAAGGCATAGGCAGGCACGTTCGTCCAATGAAATCGCTTAGCATGGAAGCGATTGACAGCTTATTATTTATGCCAAGTATTTCTCGCACAAAGGAGAGTGCTTGCAACCATGGCAATCACTTTTCGCGAGAATTTCAACAACTAAAAATAACCTGGTCTACTCCTGTGCTGCTGGGCCGGACCATAACATACGGACGCTCTTACTTGCGGGCTCCTGGCGCTTTCAAACAAACAGCGGCCATAAGTAAACGTTATCCAAGCCTCATATCCCACAAACCTCCACACTGTCGCATGTAGCAATGTTCGGCTTCATTTGGTAGACCCAGTCCCAGCTCTTCGCAGGACTTTCCTCTGAATTGCGGCTTAGGACTGGAGCATGTTCTGTTACGGGTTCTGACCCCGACACCACAAGTAGTCGAACATGAAGTCCACTTCGACCAGAAGGTGTAGTTTCCATTCACTGTGAGAAAAATTATATTTGAATAAGAAATTTTCAACAGTTTTGTACAGGTAATCACATGATTTCGAGTGCAATTTGGAATAAATAAGCACGAGTAAATTTTTTCAAAGACTAACAAAATTGCACGAGCCCATAGGGCGAGTGCAATTTGTCGTCTTTGAAAAAAATTACGAGTGATTATTTGTTCCAAATTGCACGAGAAAAATCATGTGATTACTTATTAACAATATTCGTGACAAAATTGCGAGACACTTATCGTAATTATGCAGAAGCAACGCTGGTAAATCACGTGCAAAAATAATTTATTCAAACCCTGCAAATATATCATCACGCGTTCCGTCAAAACAACAAGTTAAAGTTTTTAAGCCGCAAAAAGTTATTTCTCCTTTTTGCACTGTATTTCCTTTTTTCTACACTGAATTACCTTTTTTCTGCATCGTGTTTCCTAAAAACTGCATTTCTCTTAGCCAATCAGAATCAAGAAATTTTTTCATGTATATTTTTGAAGCTAAAACTTGATCCTTTTTACATTTCGACAGACAACTCATCGATCCCCAAAAACTATGATCGCGGAATTTCAAATCGAAGACAAGAAAAGAAATGAAGATTTTTTTTATTAGAAAACTTTTCATCAATCAAACCACCGATGGAAAACGTACCTAAACTTTCCAACATTACATCAACGAAACGCTGGCAGCAAACAATGTTATACTAGTACTGTGCCAATGTTAAAATGGTATTACCTGGACAGTGGTGGCTGTTACAGAGTCGCGATTGCTCTTTCTCTCCTAAACAGAAGAGATCTCCCTTGGGGTGAACACAGACTCGCCTCCTAAACTGGATTCCAGACCCACACGACCTCGTACATTGAGTCCAATCGCTCCACTTGGTCCAATTTCCACTTGCTAATCACGTGATACAAAGAGAGTCAAAATTCAAAGATGCTGGCATCATTTAAACTCGCACAACTTAAAATTTTCTTTAGTGCGCATGCGTATACTGAGATTGAAGCTAAGACAACATTTCAGCTTTTAAGAAAGCGCGTCAGCGACGGCTAAGAGGACTTCATATAAAAATATGATTTCGCGTTGTTGTAATTACAACTATTCCAATTCATTTGGCAGGCATAATTTGCTCCAACTAGCCAGAAATTAAACTGGGGTGAACGGCTTTACAGTTAAAGGAGGAAATCTTTAAACTGAGTCCTTAAATTGGGTAATTTCACATCGTAGTTGAGAAGAGAACGCCAAAACAATAATAATAACAATAATAACGCACGTAGAGCCTTTGTTTTTGTTTATGTAGCCTTTTTTTTCCCCGGCTTGTGTTCTCGTCGACGTTGCCATTGCTTACGCTCCTGAACAGGCGTACAGCACAATGGATTTTGTTTTCTCCATCATACAATCACTCATTACGGGATACAACACGAACTCGCATGTGACCAGCTCTTAGTTGGCTTAATGTGCAGCAGTGTGCAGCACAATCGCACGGTCATGGTCGGTTGAAACCTGGAGGTTTTTTTTCTCAGGCTTTCTTGCAACTGCTTAAGTTACTTCATTAACTGCGATGATCACACGTCAATTCATCGATTTTGTTGTTGTTGTTGCTTTATGCAACAAAGAGAGGTAAATATCAACAGTGACATGTGTCCTCTAACAGACCGATCAAGAAAGCACGCGCACTGAACCCACCTGGACATTCAGTCAGCAGGCAAGAGCGTTGTTCAAAAGCCGATCCCAAGTTGGAGCAGTCGTTTCCACCAGCGGTGGGCCACGGATTAGAACACGTTCTATGCCTGGATGTGACGCCGGGTCCGCAGCTTCGGCTGCACGCCGACCACTCGGTCCACTCAGTAAAGCCACCGTCAACTAAACAAAACGTTTGGACAAACATTCGTGTCAGACGTTGAAATAGTTATTTGAGTGAATGAAGTATCTTAACAGTGGACCGGTTAGCTCAGTTGGTACAGCGCCGGACTCCTGCGCGGAAGTTCCCCCCGCCCCCGGACCCGGCCGGACCAATACTCAATACTCAGGACCTTTAAAATAACTGAGAAAATATGAAATAAAATAGCTGTATAATATTCTAAAATAAAATAACGGAGAAAGTGCTGCCTTTGTAATGAAATCTGCAAATGGTTAGACTTTCTAGTCTCCTCGGATAAGGATAATAAACCGTAGGTCCCGTCTCACTACCCTTGTTCAAGATGACTTTGTGGGACGTTAAAGAATCCACACACTGATCGCGAAGAGTAGGGGACGTAGTTCCCGGTGTTGTGGTCTGACCTTTGACTTGGCGCCTCACATAGGGATAACCTCATTGCGCCTTTCCCCTCTTGGACTGAATTGTCCAAGAACGATTGCTATGCATGCATACAAATTTCTGTTCTGTCACAAAAAAAAAAGAAGAAAAAAAGAAGAAGAAAGCGAATAACCTAGTTGAAGGAATTATCTCTCACCTTCACAAGGTCCTTCGTTGCAAAATGACACTTCCTTGTCATTGCCAAACCACGAGCAGTCATGACCGCCGTGAGCTGGCGGCGGGTTTGTGCATGACCGGGTGCGATACTTCTTGCCGTCTCCACACGTTTTGTCGCACTGGGACCAACCGGTCCAGTCAGTGTAGCCACCGTCATCTGAGGGAAAGACATATCGACTGTTAGATCTTCGGCCAGAGTGAAGCCGAGTATCCCACAATCCGTGTGCGAAGCTACCTGAGACCCTCCCCTCTCCTCCCTTCTTCCCCTTTCCTCCACTTCCCCCCACCCCCCATAAGGAAACCGAGCAACCATAAACGTCTCATTAAGTCGCCCAAAATGGTTATGGTCTTCATGGGGACATCTCGCTTATGGCAAAATAAAAATATATATATTGCAAATTGTTTACTAGTCCTCTCCTATTAAAAAATGAAAGGTTGTAGTCGCTTTCTCTTGGTCTTAAACACAACCAATTGCGTAAGCCCGGTAACAAGCAAATTGTTTACTTACGTGGACAGGAGATCAAGTTGCAAGCCTTCGATTCAATAGCAGTGCCCAGGCCTATGGCTGCACAGTCTCGGCCACCATTGGACGGGGCAGGATTGGAGCAGGATCGGTATCTCTGCGTCAGCCCCCCTCCGCATGTGACGTCACAGTCAGACCAATCACTCCATGGCGTGTACCCACCATCCTCTGCAAACCGGATCATCAAATTGTAAAGCGAACGAACTAGAATATCAGTCACCCAAAATAAGCACTAATTGCCCTCGTACCTGGACACAAGAGGGCATTGCATTCTCTGGTCTCCAATGAGGGTCCGAGCGAAGAGCAGTCCACTCCGCCTTTTGCGTCTTTAGGGAAGAAACACTTCCGCGTCCTTTCCTGTGTGCCGCCTCCGCAGCTAGCCGAACACCTCGACCAATGCGACCAATCAGAATACACGCCAGTGACGGGAGCTGTGAAGCCCCAAAACGGAAATATTAGCATAGAGATTCTTAACACTGTGCTCTGTACATTTCTTAAGTAGCTGGCTGGGAGAATTTATGTGCACACCACGACAATTTATCTTTCAATAACCTTTCTTTTTTCAATCCATCATTAAGCCGATAAGGGTTTGAATAGAAAAACGCGTCAATCTCCACATATCACGATCAAATTTCAAAACGCCGCTCTTACTGATCATCTGTTACAGCTTACCCGCAAATGTCGACGGCAACGGCGTTGCCATGGGAGAAGACGGTTCATACTCCTCCGTCAGTGGTCTCTCAGTCGCCGCCTGAACGGTAGGTGGCTGTTCCTCAGATTGCGCGGTTTCTAACGACAAAAACCTCATGTTACGAAAGGTAACAAACCAAGAAGTTTAATAGTTTCTGGAAATTCGCCAGAAAGCTTTATTTACAGTAATACTGTGACTCTGTACCTGCCACGTACATACACCAGAAAGTTAATTCATTTCCGAGTCCTATCAGTTCTTAGCAACGACATGTACGGCATGTATAAATGTTTCAAGGTTTAATTGAAAGGTGCCAAAGCGTGAACGGCTTGCCACTGGTTCAGTTCAGAGATGGATGGGACTCACTAAACAGATTGAATCAATACGAAAAAGCGCAGTAAAGATGGAGAGAAAAACAGGCCTCGTTTTCTCTTGAAGCCTGGCCACAGAAGTAGACGCAGCGAGAGCATAGACTCGCCCAGCGCTGATGCGTAAGGCGGGGATTTTTGTGCGAGCGCGAGCCTCCCATGAAAAAGTGTATGTCCCTGGTCTAATTACTCTATTACAACTTTTGAGTGAACGGCTGAGCCAGCATGTTTGATTTCCCAGCCCATAAAATACGACCTCTTCCCAGGGTATTCCACCGGGTAAACTCAATCTGAATAACGCCGTAAAATGCTATCCATACAGTAAAATTTCCCAGACAAAGTCACTGCCTTCGTCAATGTCTTTAAACCAGGACTGCATCACCTTACCAAGGCAATGTCCCCACATGCCGTCAATATCATAGTTGGATGTCGTCGCACACCAGGGCTTCTTGTTCGCATCCTCCGTGCACTCAAAGTACTGGATTCCATGGTAAATGAAAGGAAAAACACAGCATGCGCCTTTGCTCGTGCCGCCTTCAGTCTCTATACAGCGTGCATTCAGACCTGAAGATACCAATGCAAAAAAATATATATATCCAAGTGCATTTGAAAAAATGAGACGGGTAAATCTTGGTCAAATGCGGTGGTCACCTAATTAACTTTACTGCATACAGTACTACTACTTACTATGATTTCGATTTTTTAAGACGCGTCACGATATCATTTTGTTTTGTAACGTGTTACTGCATCCGTTTCCGGCCTGTGGTTGCCGTTTGCAGTCCAGGCTCCCTTCATCTTTGAGGTGAGCAGTCCTTTTCACCTGGGCGGAGGAGCCCAAGTCGGCTATGTTTCTGAGAGGGCTATGACCATACATGTTTGGAATTTGCAATTGAAAATTAGACCGGGCAAGATGGAGCATGCACATAAAAGTAGAGTAAACCTGGGGGTGAACACTACGAAACCGGCAAAGGCAGTGAAATGGGCTATTTTCTAGTTTAATTTGAGGCGACAAGCGCATCTTTAAGAGCCTTAGAGGAAACGTTTTGGCCACAAACGCAAAGGCAGTGAAATTGGCAGTTAATTTTTCTACGATGTTGACCTTACCATTTACCCCAAAATGAGCAAAAAGATGACCAAATTTAAAGAGGGTAAAATTCCATGAAAACGAGGCCTAATAGCCCTAGCTATACTGGGCTTTTCTCAAACATTTAAGGCCTATTGTTTAATTTGAGGCGAAAAGGGAATCTTTGAGGGCGTTAGAGGAAAAGCGTTTTTCGGCAAATACGCCGGCCGAAATCTCGGGGAGACTCGTCATGGTACACCGCTCAAGCAACACGTCTAAAGGTACTGGTCCAGATCTTTTGTTTGTTGTACTTTTTTGGATTGACGTCTGCGCATGGGTGAATTCGCTGGTGGTCAAATACATGTACGTACCACTTGGGAGATGTAGTGACTACTCTTAAAACACAAAATGACCTTTTAAGTGTGACATTGTCACATTCACATGTTCTTACGTCTTAAGTGACGACCCACAGGGACACTTCTAGTTTTTCGCGTGTGAAATGGAAATTTAGGTCAGTTTCCTAAACTGCGTCAAACTTGGAAGAGTGCTCATCGGGCTTACTATCGATCGAAAATCTGGGCAAATATACGTTCGCCTAAGTCATATTCGGGAAATATCTGTAAGTTCTTCTTTTTGTGCTTCCTGTTGTTTAGTAGTTCGTGTAATCTAGTTATCCTTCTTTAGTTTGTCCGGTTTTGTAACCGTCTTACTTCGTTATTTGTTATTTCACAGTCAAACCGTTACTGCAGTAAAGTATGTGTATGGAGCCCCCATTCTTTCGGCGCGTAATATCTACACTGAGTGATCCCAAGAAGCGGTGAAGCTTGAGCATTTGAAGATTCATGGAAAGTTACGCTACGCACTGGTATTAGAAGGTAAAAATAGGTATTGGTAGACTTAATGGCTTAGAAGTAAGATGGAAACGAACAAGTATTTATCCTTCTTGTAGTATGATAACTCAAGGGAGCCCGACCAAAATAGTTTATCTTTTCTCCTGCCCGCACCATTCCCGAAGCGAGACACTATTTCCGTTGGAAATAGCTCGTTGTTTATAATAACTTAATTCCGAATCGTTTTGGAGCATGTTTACGCGCTTATGTCAGGAATAACGGTGGAATTTAATTAAATTTAGGTTATTAAAGATAAGCCGGCTTGCATGGACTTCGTAATTTCCTTTGGTGGTTTTCCAGTCTTTCGGCACAGCGGTTGAGTTGTGGGTTATCGTCAATGGTTTTTTAACTGTAAGAATTCACAGTATTGGGGAGAGGAGTGAAACAAGGGAATTCCCTCAGTCAGTTCTTTGTTTTACACGTCGTAAATGCACTGCTCTCGCCATTCCTGAAACTGATTTCACAACACCAATCTAAAGACAACAACGCCCAAGTATACGCTTCCACGGCGTCTTATTCAATTCGAATCAAAGCGACAACAGAAGGTCCTAAATTTGTGATTTTGAGCAACGAGCGATCTAGTTTGAGAAAGGCAGGAAATGTTCAGAATACTTCGGAGGTATTCGGAATTGCCCGTTCAATCACATCTCACCTTCTTCTGCCGGACATTCGGGGCAACATTTCCATCGTTTCTTGATCGGATTGTTGCAGCTTAGCTCCGGACACTCGATAAGCGTACAGCGGATTTTCCCATCATCGCACTTGCATTCTGGCGTACAGGGGCCTGGAGACCACCTTTCACCATGCTCGTGTAAGATTCCGTCGTAATAGCAGTCTGCAATGACACGAATACAAACATGTGTGGGATAAAACAATTTTATGCGTTTCTTTTCTGTTGAGCCTTTTTATTGTTAATTGCGGTTTGCATAAAACTGGAGTCAGGAAGCTGCATGACCCAGTGGTTAGGAATTTGGATTTGCATGCAGATGCACCGAGTCAAATCACGCTCTGACCACTGACTGGACTTGTCTTCAGTGGTCCTCAATTTGAACTCCACCACGGTTTGTAAATACCTAGCCAAGTGTTTGGCTTTCTTAACCTTTATGTTTTAATTATTTCCTCCCAGGTTTAAATAGCACTGAGTATCTAAATAGAGCTCCTTTATTTTACTTTCATTGATGTCCGAATCAAAACAGGAGATGACCACTCACTTGCTTTGTCTGGAAGGTGCACGATCAGTGTCTTGTTGGCTACAGAACAAACAATTCTGATAAGCCTGGATTTTGAAAACTTAAAATGTCAGTATTCAGTTATGTGAACTCAAGCAACTTTAAATTTCAAGGGATCTGTACCTTGAAAATGCTTTTTCCAACCACAGACTGACCTAGATTAACACTGGTATCCTGACCATAGATTGCCACTGGGGCTCAGTCAGATCATTGCTGTTTGTTTTGTCAGCTTTCACATGTCAATTGACTCCTTAGTTCTGTGGTTTACAAGAAGGCTTGAGGTATATAATAAAGGCCTTTGTTTGAAGGCCTGGTTACTGAAATCATCCCTATTAATAATTAATAGGGATGACTTGAGTCAGGCTAAAGATGACAGTTGCAAAACTTAACAAAATTAATTATGAGTACTGACCATAGGAGGGTGTGGAAGTTGGTGCAACCAAACCAACTGTGGCCTCAGTTGGACCTGAAAGAAAACAAAGTAAAAAGGCATTATAATCATTGCCTCATTACTTAGGCAATGATTATCCTATAGGAATGGATGCGTACCAAGAGGCAAACATGGGTAAGCTAAGTTCAACTGTACCTTGACAAAGTCCACACTTTCTTTTGCAGTTCTTAATCAACCACAGTTCCTCACAAGCATGCATGGGGTATCCATAGCAACTTTCATGGTCTTTGGCAGCACAAGGACCTGTCAAGAAGGTTGACGTATTTTGATACCAAATGATACAAGCAAAGAAGCAGAACTACACAGACATAACGCAACTACCAAGCAGTGCCCAGTCCAAGGATAATAACGAAAAATGCTCCGTCAAACAGCAGATTGCGAAAGAGAGGTCTGTTACAGTTTTTGCTGCATGTTAGTTCCACCTAGAAACTGAGAGTTGTTAGATGTTATGCAAGTTTTATGCAAAGATTAGTTTAGATTTAATGTTAGTATGGTTAAGGATGGCATGATTCTAAGGTGCATAAAATAATTTGTAAACTTTTCGGAGATTGTACGTACAAGAATTGAGAAATTGTTGCTTTATGGGGTTTAATTTTAATTTAATTTTAATTTTAAAAAGAGTTGGGTTTTTGGTTTAAAATGTTTTTCTGTGACACAAAAGTGTAGAGTATGTGACTTCTGAACTTGCTTTTCTTGATATTTGTTAAAAATCAGTGTTTTACATGTGGGAGCAGATCTCACCTTTCAAGACATCTTTTCCACTTTGTTCTAATCCTAGAATCGAAAGAGGCCATTCAGAGGGCAAACGTTGGCAAATATTAAAACAGAAAAACCTCCAGTTGAAACCACACAACCTCACCAAGTAGGAATTGTTCACATCTGTTTTTGTTTTTGTTCTTGTTGTTGCTGTAAGTATGTGCCAAGCGTATGTTTAATAGATTTCAGCCATCCGTTATTTTTTGGTATCCATTATTTTTTGTTGGCAGATATATGATTAGCAGCTAGGTTAGTTGGTTAAAAATAATTCCAGAATTAAAGATTTCATAATTTAAAGAAGTACAGCTGCAGTATCAGAGAATTAAGATGATCATTAATAGTGTAATACACATTTATAATAGATATTTGGCAACCTGTGTTGATTATCACAATCAGGAAAATGTTAAAATATCTCAAAATAAGCACGCCTAATATTAAAATTAGTAAATAATTTAAATCAGTGGTTAGATGTCAAAGTTCTCCGCAATCAGCTGGAGCTGTTTGATGTCAGTGTGGGGAGAAATAGGTCTGAAGACTTTAATTTCTATATTCGTATAAAGACAATACAGTTTCTTACCTTCACATAGCCCACACTTTCTCTTACAGTTTACTCTCATCCAATCATTTCCACAGCTTTCCACGGAGTATCGACTACATTCCGGATTATCTTTGCAAACAGCTGAAACGAAGAAAACACTGTCTACAGCTCTAGGCTGATATCACGAATGCTTCGCGGACTTGATCACCTTTCTTTTCTGGTAGCACTTTAAGCAAAAGCCTTAACTAAAATCTACCTGTGTTTGCCACATATCTAGGCACAAAGAGAAAGCGAGATCAACCGCAAAGCTCTTAAAATTTGCGCGTCTTTGGTCGGCCATGTTTGTTGTGGTTGAACGCAGCTCCTCCCGGTTAAATTTCTCGAGAGGTACGCAATGCGTACACAGAGCTTATGAAGAATAACCCACGCTCGTTGTTTTAGGTGAATTTGTAGCTTGGTCCGATTATTTCGTGGTCTCATAATCTCATGAGAAACGAATATTAATATTAACATTTGTCCTGAAACCCTTGAAGCCAAGTTAGAATATATTGATGTATCGAACGTGGGCCATTAAACATTAAGGAAATCGTGAATTTTTACCCCGATAAAGGATTGAAATGATAAATTTCAGTCAAGACGGGCGCATTCGGACTTCGCTACTGATAGATCATCATTTCATTGAGTTAATCAATTCTATTTACTTTAAAAGAATACAAAGAATTGTCTACATCTACTTACGCCGACAGAACTGGCACTTCTTGGGACAATTTAGTTGCACCCATGCGTCGTTGCACTGATTTCTGGAGTAGCGAGAGCATTCACTCTTGTCATTACACCAGGGAGCTAAAATTTAAGCAAAATGGTAGCTTAGAGCCTGTTAAGATATGTTTTAAAACAGTTCAGACTTCATCCCGCGTTAGTTTTGGTTCGTTTTAGCGCTTCTGCGGCTAACTGACTGATTTCTGAAATCGAGTTGAATAATGCCGAATTACTTTCCGAACCGCGGATTAAGCAGGTAAGAAGACTTCAGGACCTTACAGAATTTTCAAACATGGAAAGACTCAAGGCTATAGTCCTGTAAGATAGGTTAACCGTTAAAAGCTTCAGTTAGCTGTACCCGCGGGACATCTCGTAGATCGAAGAGTTTACCTCGTTGTAAAAACCTGTGAAACTTTTTCTTTGTGTCATGGTCGTGTTAGGGTTCGATTATTGTTTCATGTTTTTTTCCGCCCTCTCTCTCTCTCTCTCTCTCTCTCTCTCTCTCTCTCTCTCTTGTTTTCTCTGTGTTACGCCGTCGTCCCTGAGTTTCACAGGATTTACACCGAGAATGAGCCATATTACACAGTGACACCTCCTCGCAGTTTTGGGTTTACCTCTATGTAAGAACGTGACAAGCTTTTCTTTGCTTTCGTAGCTATTTTATTTTTCTTCAGTCGCTTGTTTCACCTCTTTCGTTCTCTTTGTTTTTACACCTAGGTTTGCCGCCATTTTGGATGGGTGCGCAGAAATTTCTGGCGCGGCCCCCAAGCTCCCGAACAAATCCTTGACATGGATTAATTTTCGTTGTGTGTGAAGAAAAGGTCCCTGGGTTGCAATAATATCCACAAAGCATTCAAGGTAAGTGAAAATTCTAGGTTATCAGAAAGTGCGATACCAATGTGATTTATTCAAGGTCAGATTTAATCGAATATTTATGCCCGCAACCCGGCGGCCGGGTTTAGCGGGTGTCAACGGGGCGGATCGTTTTCTCCGCCCAAATTCTATCAAAACGCGACTTGAATTCACCTCACTGACTTTCAAGTAAGTTACATTTTTCACTTGCCTCTAATTATATCTAGGTTTGTTTGTGGTCGAGCGGCTTATTGTGGCAAAACAAGTCGAATTAAAAGCATTTGTACAGGAGCTGGGGAGTCGCACCAGAAATCCAATATGGCGGCGCAAAATATAAAGTACTGAGAGTCAATACAAAGGAAATGGCAAAAGGGCCAACGTGTGGTTTTGAACTCTGAATTGAGGTAAGGATTGTTTTGATTATTATTTTTTATATCTGTGTATAATTCACTTTGTTGTAAAAATTCAGGCAATATATTAATGTGGTAAGTAGGCAAAAATATCGAAAATGAGAAACTCAATTTTAAATCTTATATTGATAATGTTCCTTCATCTCAAAAACTTTGAGGTGTGACTCTGGGATGGCATTGTTTTGAAATTCTTAAAATCTCCCTGACACTCCTCCAACACATGCTTTTGCATCACTCCATGTGCTTTGCAAACAAAACTTCTCTCTCCAACTGCCATTGTTAAACTCAGCAAACACTTAATTGAATGGGGAACATTTCTTTATCAACACAGTCTGCATGGCTCATTAACGTTAATGCAGGTGCAGTCCTTGTAATTAGACATCTATGCATGTTATTGCTAAAAACATTACTATGGTGGACACCAGGTGTCACAATAGTAGTGATTTCAATTTTGTGGAATTCTCCCCAAAGTTTGGACATTAGTGCCAGGAATGACTCGTGCTACTTATCATGCGCTTTACCACCACCATCTCCTTCCTACCTTCTGGTATCTCAAGGACAGTGGTTCCATGTTCCATTGAAGCCTTCAAATGTGTCTTTCCAGGCCCTGTGATCTTCACTTGTGCTCTGCCTTCATCCTCAGCTTTTATTTTCCCTGGCATTTTTACCACGATGGTTTCAACCATAGGAGCCTTGTTCTGTGTTTTTTCTGCCAAAGCGAGTTTTCCATTCTCACCCTTGATGTTGACTACTACAGGTTTTCGTGACGTTTCTAGTGACTTTGTTACTTCTGATGGTACTGTGACACTGAGCTCTGTATAAGGTTTTCCGTATGTGGCTTCATTTGGTGTTGTCATTCCATAGGCTGTTCCTGCCAGAAGGGATGAGACAACATCAAGCACGAGTGAAAGCATACTTACTCATTTGCTACCAAGAGTAACTGGCCTAAAGCTCTTACCCTGTGAAAGGCCAGACAAATTTACTGGTGAAAGAGGGATGCTTTCAACAACAACAATAATTTATTTACACTTGTAAAGGATCAATACAAGAGTTATAATACAAATTAAGAGTGAAGGCCACCTGTAATAATCATAATGGTTAATTGAGACAGGTGGCTTCAGGGATGGTTCCTTGTAAGAGCTCTTTAATTCCTTGAGCTCATAAAAATGGCTCTAAGGCTGGACAATTTTACTGCAAGCTTGAGGAAAAGCATATTTACGCATTTATTCCCAAGAGTAAGTGCTTTAAAGATCTAACTCTGTGAATGGCCTGTCGATTTTACTTGTGAATGGGTATCTCCTCAGGGTTGAAACTGTTAAAAGCTCTCTTGAACTCTTTGAGCTCATAAAATAGCTGGCTTCAAGATTTAACTTTGCCTAAGGCCAAACAATGTTATTGCAAGCTTGAGTGAGGGCATATTTATAATTCATTCCGAAGAGTAACTTCTGCAAAGATTCTTCTTTTCGAAAGGCCTTACAATCTTACTTGTGAAAGCGCGTGTCTTATGAACAGGAGCTAGTAGTGTAATGTTTAAACCCCAAATTTTTAGTTTCAAGGCGAAAATGACACACCCCACCCCCCTATAGTGTGTTTAGTCTTCCACTTCCTGTAGGCTGAAACTCGGAGCACTCGCTTACGCGAAGTTCAATTGTACATGTACATACCGTTCCCACATATTCTACATTTCTTGGGGCAGTTGACTTTTAGCCAGTCCTGTTGGCAGTTGTTTTCGGTGTAATTCACGCAGGCCGGATCGTCGTTACACCAAGATTCTAGGCGAAATAAAATCAAGTCAAATTTCAGACCGGTACGCAGCTATTAAAACGACTCACGGGATTGGCTTAGAAAACAATAGACCCAAATAACAACACAACGAGAGAGCCGCATCGAAACGCGATCCAAATAAATAAGGAGGTTGCAACTAGCTTCGTAGTATCACCAAATTTCTACCAATACACGGACTGTTCTGAGGCAAAATGACATCTACAATTCGTTAGACTTTCTAGTGTTCTCGGATAAGAACGGTAAACCGTAGGCCCCGTCTCACAACAGTTGTGTGCGACGTTAAAGCGCCCACACACTGTTCGAAAAGAGTAGGGGACTTCGTCCCCGATGTGTTAGTCCATCACTCTTCTGTTCTGGGGGCACCTATAAATCCTACTAATTCTAATAAAATTGTGAACTGCATGGCTGCCATCTGCGCCATAAAGCAGTCTCGCAAAGTCCACCACACAAAGTGTTGTAAGGCGCTTTGAGTCTCGGGAAAAAAGCGCCATATAAATGCCTCAAATTTTTATTATTATTATTATTATTATTATTATTATTGTTATTGTTATTGTTACTCTCAGCTTAATTAGTCACTCCGTTCAGCCTCAATATTCAAGTATTAATTCTTTTGATTAATTTAGAAAAGTGCACAAACAAGAACCTTGCAATATGGCAGTGCTACATTCGCGCACTGGAAGATGCAGATGCACGGATTCATTGCGCACGCCATCTAAGTCCTACTTACCATAAATGTTCGATGTATCGGTTGCATTTTGCACCACAATAGCTGAGGATGAGAAAACAATCTTTGATAAGAAGAAAAATCTACTCTACGTTATTTCAAATTCTGCCACGTATTGAAAAGAACAGTACTATTCTCACACCGTCCACTTAGGTCTCCAAAGATACACCACTCTTTCAACCATGACCAGTGCATGAACAGAGACGCATATGACAGAGTTTGTCTAAAGAGACATGACACCGGTTACTTATTCCTGTACAGATAAGCTGTACGGGAAAGCATCTTGTTAATGCTAAGTCCGCGTGATATGCGGACCTATGAAATAATCTGATAAGGTGTTCAAGAAGCTGGGCACGACTCTGACCCGACGACCAATAAATAATACAAGTTACATTAAACAGGTTCACTATCTTAATTAATGTGACAATGGAGGGCAGAGACGCTGTGAACAATAACTCATTGTATTCATCTGTAACAAAGATACTGCGCCGTTTATAACTCAAGTACGTTCAAAATTGAATCTTGTAAAAAATAAAAAGAGCAGTTTTGCTCCTAATGCAGCTCCACCGATAACATTAACGTGAGTATTATGTCCCGTGGAAGCCTGAGAGTCTGTCGACGAAGAGGTGCAGACAAAGCTGGCAGCAGAGTTTAAAGACTGTGGGGAACTTTTGACCTTGAAAAGTGGAAAGAAAACGCCCAACAATATCATTTTCAGTCGCAGAATCAAATCAATTTTGGGACCTGATGCTAACGTAGAAGTGTAGCGTGCAATTTGAATTTGAATGTGATCCCCCGGTATTTTGATATGAAACGGGAATTTATTGATGAAAAGTTGAGCGCGATTTTTTGAAACGTGCTCAGCTTCGATGCTGTAGCAAATGAAGTTAGCTGCCACTTGAAAATCAGTCACATCTGCAGGGACTTGTGACAAAAATTGAATATCTTCGTAAATTTGAGATGGGTTGTTGAACGACACGACTAAACCAATAAAACCTGACATGGTCTGTTGTAGTTGCAAATGAATGTATTTTGCAACCTAACAAACGGATAGTCTGTACGGTCGACACATGTCAATCGCTATTAAGATTATAACAAGCACACATGACAGATCAAGCTCACTTTGTGCGACAGCCTTCAACAGTAACCGCAGAATCACGGTAAGAAGCAATCTTTTCCCCATTTTTTCCATTGACTTCCCGCAACCATCTTAATCCGCTCTCACATGGTTAACATCGCAAAACACCTCCACGAGTCGTGCATTCGTGATTTTTTATTAATGCACCGTCGAACGGGTGCGCTAAAGAATCTTTCAACAACCACCCGCACAACTCGATAAAACAGCGCGATCGTAACGCCAGGAGATAGAGTTGCTCTCTCCGACAAGATCGTAAAGCAATCTACCAAGTGCAATTTAGACCTAATGAACGAACGCGCATACGGCACAAGAGTTTGCTAGTTGCACGGAAATCAGTTCCCCTAAAAACGGAGTGTCGGTAAATTTTGACCGCAATGAAAACGAAACGATATCTCGAATTACCTACGGGTCCCAACACCTACTGATTATGTCACAATGCTACTTGAGCTTTGGAATTCTTCCCAATAAAATGCTTTTTTAATACTAGGTATACTTGAGGGTTGTTCTGATGGGAACAGGCCGCTTAATAGAAATGAGGTGGCAAACAGAAAATTTAGTCAGTTGATCTCTTGACTAAGTCAGTGATAACTTAAGTGATCAGTTAACAATAATTTTATCAGTTCGAATTTTAAACTTAAAAATTAAAAGGAAAATTCGTCACCTCTCCGAGGGCGCCTTCGTAACTAGGCAATTAGCTGTACAACTTGTTTAGCTTAACGCAAGTTTTCCAGTCCGATAGGACTGCTTGTGGCGCAAAATTCAAATTCAAACAATAGACATTAATTCGAGGCACTGGGGGATAAAGTAAGGATTTGTATGATGCCTTTTGTCTTTTGTGAATTTGGATATATCGAAATTGGCCTATTGCAATAAAAGGAAAAAATGCTACTTACGGTGCTGTTGGACAGTCACGTGAGGCTGCGGTGTCGAAGATCCAGCGGTCGCAGCGTTGTGCAAAAAATCCACCGTGATATTCTGGTGTGGGGGAGGAGGTGCTAGTGTCGCGTTTTTAATAATCTGGTCCACCACTCCTCCCTCGAAGGGATTTACAACTCCTGGGCCACTAGGCATGGCAGGGGCCTCGGTCGGGTGCGCGTGGGCAGTAACAATAGCAGTTTCAGCCGCTGGGGTGTTATGCACAATTATAGGACCCTCCGGTTCTTGAATAACCAACGGTACCCCTGTTGGGGCAACGTTTTCCTCCTTCTCCTTTTCAAATGATATCTTAATTCTTTGTTGTTCCTCTTGTGGTTCGGGTTGTAAACTGATCAAATTTTCTGCAGAGGATGTTTTGTTCCCAATGAACGAGATCTTGATGCTCTCGGTATTTCCCTCCGCTGGTGGATGTAATGAAACCTCATCTACACCTACAACCGGCCTCCTGTCGACGAAAGAAATTTTTATATTCTCCACGTTGTGTTCGGCAGGTTGAATTTGTGAGGGTATCTCCACAACCCAATCTGGAGTCTCCTTAATTTCTAAGACTTCCATTTCCTCCAGAGGTACGACCGGAAGTTCACTAGCGTTCATCACTACAACCGGTGCTGCAGTGGGCTCGAGTGTGCCAGCGGCAACGGGAAGTGCCTCTTGAGGCGTTGACGAATCGTACACGCCGATCTGGGAACCGGAAGTGGTTCTTTCAGCAACCGGAAGCACGTGCTCTGCAAAGTTTTCTGTCTTGTTATATAAGTTATAAGAAGGAGAACCTTCATTCGGAACGGCCACTTCCGGGTAAATTGTCTCGTTGGCAATTTCTTTAGTAGCTATGAAGGGCGTGGCACTCTGGTGCTCTACTTTAGGATAAGTGTAATTGCGATTAAGCGCCACTTTAGAAGTGTCCGGTGCTGTTGTAGGAGACTCTTCCCATCCCACTAAAGGGTTAACTGTTGGTTGCGGTGCTAAGTATTCCGCCACCCTTTCAGTAGGCTTCGGTGCTGATGCCTCTGTGGGTAAAACAAAAATATTACGCTATGAACACTCTTATTTATCTCGTATGCCCAGAGAAAAACTCGGGTCTCTGTCGCGGCTGTGCGTGCTGCTGCTAAAGGGGACTTTCCAGGACTCTGATTCAACACTCTTTAACGAGCCTCCAGTAAATATTTGGACATGTATCAATGCACAAATTTTCAATGGAGAAGTCAAAGTGCTTTTAAGAGAAAGCACCAAGCATCGTGTAACCTTCATGTAGGCACATGTAATACTTATTTTGACATGTTTTTCATGGTTTTAACGTCGTAATACTGCCAATTATAGTTAGAAATAGACACATGTATATATTTATGTCTCTAATTTTGTGGTATTTTCAATCATAGTTAGGAATTGTAGTATTTTAGTA
>BLFK01000545.1:1847495-1914337 GCA_014634185.1 Astreopora myriophthalma
CATCCTCATCTTTAAAGCAAGACCAAGCGCGAAGTCTTTCTTATGAAAATCACTTTTCTTTGACGTATATGAAAAGCAAACCACAAAAATTTCCCACTTGGACTCGCTTTGAAAAAGAGATTGTGGGGAACTCGAAAATGGCCTTATTCAATTGCTGTTCGGTCAGGGATTTTTTTTAGCAATGTAGCAGCTCTCGCAAGGTGTCATATCATTGGCTTGCTAGCCTTACATCACAACAATAAAGCAGACAACAGAAACAATGCATCTAATCCTGAAAACAATCGCAGCTGCTTCACTAAACGACGAATAGAATTACAAGCTTACGAGGGCTGTTACACCACTGTTTTTGTTTTTTGTTTTTTTGTTTTTTGTCACTTTCTCCGCTAACTATCAATCACCATACACCCGTCAATTTTTAAAGCAGGAGTCTACATGTTTCTTGGTTCAAAATCCGACAGACAACCTTTCCAAAGTAGAGCAAAGTAATTACAGTAACATATTGAGTGAGGTTGACCTGTTGTTTTCTCGATACTTAAGGCTAAGTAAATTCCTCCAGAGGCATTAAAAAAACGCACCAACTTTAATTGGATTGACAACATCGTTTTCGTATCAATCAATGACCCCATTTGGTTGTTATTCAAGAGGCAGCCATTTATTATCTGGAACATTTCATGTATTCCAAAATACGTCTGACTCATCGTTGATAACATAAAACAATACATCTTCATAAACTGTTGCCTTTTGGTATTGAAAGCAGCTAGTGTTTGGCAGGTAAAAGCTAATCGATGTTACGCTTAACTGCTCGAATAAACGATGCGATCAAGCATATCTTTAGAATGCATTCAAACCAACTTAATCTTTTCAGACAATAGAATTTGAACCCAAAACCGTAACATAAGGGTGCTTTCCAGAAAATTTTAAAGTTTCTTCTGCTAAACTCCAGGAAATGGAACATTTTTTGGAAAGTTTTCATTCGAACATTTAAAAAATCGTTCTTCCTGGTGGCAATATTGATTTTTGTATGAAACCAGTTCCTTTTTGTCTTTAAAGTATATTTCATAAAATATTTAAGTCCAGGCGGGAAAGGAAAAATGTCAAAAATGTTAAAATCGCTGTGTAGAAAGTGGCGAACTTTTTTTACGAGTTAAGAAACGATTTGCTTGAACATGCAGTTTCCTATGTTAATGTGATGATAAAAAAAGTCACAGCTGGAATAGTTTGCCATTAATTTTGCGTTAAAGGGCCTGAACTCTCGAGAAAGTCAGCTTTACCTTGCATTATGACAAATATCAGAAAATATTCAAATTTGTCCTAAGTAGCTCTCACATATCAAACAAATATTTAAGCCGGTGTAAAATAATGTTCCCAAAAATTCTCTTTCAAGATTCAAGACAATTATACTTATGTGGACAGTTTTCGTTCAAATGGCACATTTGTCTAATCACGTCAAACACAAATCTCTGAGTCGCAATTACTGTTTATCTATAGCACGAAACGTTAACTGCTCTATATCTTACCGTCGGAAGCTAGGATGACTTGGAAGAAGTATAGTAGAACGAGAACATTTCTCCAAATTTTAAAATCCATTGCTAGTTGCTTTTATCCTTGGTCGATAAGCCGTTGATTCTCGGCGGTCGAGAAAAATGGCGGCAATGCTATCACTTGCTCCTTTTCCCTCTTCGGTGCTCTAGTGGCTTCTGCAACCAAAGCGGTTCAAGCAGTTCACTTCAAATTGTTCATAAATTGTTACGGAGACGCCATTGGGTTAGTATCCCGAACGTCCATAAAATAAACGGTGGACAAGTTGTGATTCCTGCGTCCTGTTGCGGTTCGCTTACTACCCGTTCACTTGAATGGTGCTGTATTGATTGTTTTAACTGTTAGAAGACCTGCTGCATCACAGGAGAGTTTGCGTTTAGAAAGACTACCTGAACAGAATTAAGCTTTTTGACAATCTACCCTTATCTTTATAAAGGAGATGAAAAATAAGTTTAACGGTACAAAGCTTTTATACTGATTTCAGTTTCGTTTGCTAAAAGTTTTGATTTTAGTTTCGTCTTTGGTTAAAATTTGAAGCTTATTTCATGACCGTAACAAGGCGATCAAGGGATATTGATGCGAAATTTATCTTTTGACAGTTTTTAAATAGTTTTTAACCAGAGTTCATTTTGTCAGCTTAGCGTGAAACTTTACTTTCCTTTTTCTAGCCAACGAAAGTGATTGGTCTGTCGGTAATGTGGGATTACTTATGAGTGAAGATCTCGTCTCCCTTCGATTTAAAACAACTAACTGCTATAATTCCTTAAAGAAAGTTTTAAATTTTACCTTGGAGAGCAGCCTTCAGCAAAAACTGCCCTGAGTTCCTGTTACGTTATTAGGGCTTTAAAGTTCACCTCCATTTTGCCGTGTCGTAGAACGACATTTCCTCTTTAGGCCAACAAGTCGGCGTAATTAATTCTTTTGTTAACAAAGATGCAAGCTCGAGGTTGACGCATGCGTATTTAGCGGGCCACGTATGTAATCAAATGAGGTACCGATTGTTTGCACATGCGTAGTATGTTGATTCTGTGATGTTACTGGTCAGCCAATTAGAGGACTCATAACATTCCTGGTAGTGTCACGGTTGGGAAATCGACCGGAAGTTTCAACAGTAGTTGCATTTAACTGGTTCGCGGCCTATAACTTTATATATCTTCAATGGTATAGCAATAGGTATTAGAAATTGAGTCATTTTTTCTTCACGTAAGCAATTTTACTTTCACTTGTCTGCGAGACTTTTAGTGTATTTTTGTACAATTTAAACCTAACTTGAAGAATTTCCAAAGAAAACTTACGTCACCTCAACAATTAAAGCTGTAGTTTCTCAATTTCGAAGAATTGACAGTCCGAGTTGTGATGTATAAAAAGTTAGCGACGCCAACTATTGCAAGGTGGAATTTCTAATCTGTCTTCACAAAGTCAGGTTTGCTAATTATAGAAAGATCAAAGGTCACGAACAGGGACAAGTAGCACTATTTGGATTTGATGTCTTTAATCGGCAGGTTTCTCATTCACTATGGAACACTTGCATATTAACATGAATTAACAGCTTAATTTGCGAAATTAAGTTAAACAGTTCCTTCTTCTGAGTGATCTTGCAAGTGGTTTGAAATGATTTGAACCAGTGGCGCTTAAAAAAGAAAGTAAACTCGCGTTAACTCGAAGAGTATCACATATTCCTTGACGACTTTTATTCAAATGATCACGCTTTCGTGCTTAGCCATAGAACTTGACGTTTGAACCAGGTCCTTGTATCAGAATAAACGAAGGCAAGGTCCATAGTCAGAAACGAGGTTGAGAGTTGAGTCACAAAGCTCTGTTATTTAATCCTCACTCGTTATATTCGCCGTGCAAACTTAGTGCGGGGGAAGAGTCAATATGTTTCCGAGGGTAGCGGCAGTTTGGTTCGGTCAGAGTCTCCTATCGGCTGAAATAAAAAGTGGAATTTACAGTTGTCTGGGTTCTATCCTCAATGGCTCGCTTGAATCGAGACCGTAAGTCAATTGTTCGGTTGCGTTTTTCTGTCGAGAAATGCCTAAGCTACCTTCAGTAGACTTTCAGTATTGCAAAACATTCGCGAGTTAAAAATTTCATTGTGTCAACGAAACATTGTAATCACAGTTCTTTCAGACTGTCTGATGCTTGTGCGGAACCAACCGTGCGTTTCTCGATTGCGAAAGACTCGGACGAGTACCACAATTCCTTCTGTATCTTATAAGTTACATGTTTCTAAGCATGAAATTTCCTTTTCTAACTTGAAAACGTGTTACAGAACTAGCCTTCTCGAATAAGCTATAGCCTGCGAACAGGCCTCCCGGGCTCGCGCCCTTAGCCTGCGAGCGCGCCCGGGAAGCCTGTCCGCAGGCTAAGATTAAGTAGATCATGTTTGCAAATGGCGTTTTGGGCCCGAGAAACTTTTTGAGCTTATATCGGGTGGCGTAGTACCCTGCGTATCTTAAGAACTACAACGTTTCCAAGCATGTAGTCTTGCAACTGACAACTTTGGCTCTTACCTATCTTGAAAACATATCAAAAGAGGAGGTTTTAAAAATAAACTGAACAGACCGAAAGGTTTTCGGGACCTTCGACAAACAGACCCCAGGCTGTTATAGCCTGCTTGGCAAATGATGCTGCACGCACAACTGTGAAAAGTCACAATAGATGTTGTATTTTATTAAGGCAATAGTACAGAGGGGATATAGGGTGTGTGGTCTGGAGGATACGAAGCGACTTCAAAAACCGGCCATGCAAATGAAAGGCTGATATCACACAAAGTGTAGGTGAAAACGTTACACGTGACCTCGACCTCTGGCCTAAAACCAGGCACGTGCAAAACGGAGGTCATAGGTCACGAGTCAGTGCTTTGCCAATACTGGAATAACCCTAAACCTTTATTAAAGCTAATCGTAGTCCTAAACAAGGATTTTAGGCCTAAAGACTTAGGGATACTGCAAGAACAAAACCGCAAAAGACATATAGACATGCGTACAAAGGTCTGTATTGATTTATGATTAGCAAAAAGCAAGGAGTATGCCGGTATTCTCCAAAAAAAGTCCAAATAAAATGAACGAATTCAAGAGAATTTTATAGGGAACGTTAAGTAACAAAATTCGTGATGTTTATTGTCCAAGTGGAATGCTGCCCTCAGTGAATTCAACTATGCATATGTACGCGGCATTTGTCGTAATGATTGCTTAATAAATCGCACTTTATTTAATGAACTATCCGGCGTAATATGACCCTTGATCTGTGGTATTTTGGTACTGTTGCTCACTCGAGTAATAACTCTGCTGCTGGCTGGTATTCTGAGCCTGTGTTGCCCAGTACTGTTGGTTAGCGGTGTCATTGTAGTACGCATTGTAGTACTCCTGTGGATTGTACGTGCTGTATGTGTTGCCCTCCCTTGAGCCATCTTGTTGATCCGTGTACGGAGCCTGGGACTGATCCTGATATGCGTACGGGTAATAAGAATCTGCTTGGTAACCGTATGACGTCTGGTTCCCCGTATCCACTCCTGTGGTTTCATTTGTCACCTCTAAGAAGAAATAACATTGACCAAAAAAAAAGTGATCTCGGGTGCCTGTCTTTCGTACTCTTAGAAGCAATCAAATGCTACGGTTAACTTCCTTTTATTGGTAGGATTGGCTCGTAAATAAGTTTTTTTACTTGCAATTTTCTGTTTGGTGGTAGATAAACGAAGGAAACCAAAAAACCTTCGAATACAATCCAGAACAAGTGGACCACAGATTTACAAAACAGAACAAAGTCAAAGCTAGCTTACCATTGGTTCTGTTTAGGGTCTCGTTGGCCTTGCCATACCAGGATTCCGTGGTTGAAATATTGTGGGTAGGACTGACCTCTGTTGTGGTGACTTCATGAACGGCTTGACCGGGTGCCGGACCTGGGGCCTGGGTCTCTCCGGGATTAATGATAGTGTGAGAAACTGGGAAAGGCAGACTAGCTGGCTGGCTGGGCTGTGCGACTTGGGATGTCTGTGGTTCAGGTTGAGGTCCAAGAGGCGGAGTGGCACCAGCAGGGTAGGTGCCTCCAGGATATGGAGGGTTCACAACCACTGACTGTCCTGGTGCTACAGGCTTGAGAGAATAATTCAACACTTGCTACACTTAGACTTCTTGTGCAATAGGGGAATCCTGTTTGCATTTTTTGCTTCATTATCACATGCTGGTCAAGCTGTTAAAATTCTATCTCTGAATGTTGAACGAGAATAGCAATATAAGTAATTTCTGTTTGGCTCGATAAACCGAATAGTTTCGCGAAATTCTCTCTTAAGAACTTGAAAATTTATAAAGAATGTTATGGCTCACTAACGTTCTTGCCACCCAGTAATTTTGTAGTTTTGTGATGGTTGATATTTCGTTAGATAATGCTTGCAAAGAAATGAAAATTATACAGGTTTCTCGGGTTGACCAGCTCTTTCAACTTCTGAACTTAATTTGCATGTACGGCAAGCCCTTCTAATGGTTAAGTCCTATGCTAATGAGAAAAGATGTAAATAATGACGTTAACAAAGATCGCTCTATAGATACTAACTGTTGCGAACGGCAATACTGCAGTGGATGAGGTGCCACTAGCTGCCGGTAGGGTATGGCACCTCTGTTACAACCTTGTTTTTTTATTTTTGGTGTGGTACATCAGGGTCGAGCACCAAATAAACAATGTTTTCAGAGTTATAAACTTGGTCGCAAATGCCAACACCGATCTTGGAAAAGCAACAGGTATCACATGAAAGAGCTTGACACCAATGGAACACCGTTGTAAACAGCGCTAGAAGGACCTCAACCATTACCGGCTTCACATTGAGAAAAATGTGAAGTTCTAAATGCCATCAACCACCCACGCTCAGAATTTTCCGTGTTATCTATTGCCTTTGCATTTGATATAGTCATTCCAAATCATTCAGACGGATGTCTAGACTCTGCTGCAGAGGATTCCACATAGGCAATTCAATTTCCTCTGTTATGTCTCTTTATAGCCGTGGTATTTAGAAGGGTACATCATGCATAATGCTTGGGTCAACCTTGACTTGGATCAAAATAAGTATTTTGAGTTCAAACTACAATACGAGACATAACGCATTTTCCTCAAGGTCCTACCTGCCCTGGTACAACTGCGGGTTGAGAAGGTGCGCCTACGCTGACCGTCGCTCCGGCGGCTGGCTTTATTATCACGGCACTCGCCTCAGAAACCACAACAGCAGGAGGAGCTCCAGGGGTTCCAGCGGGAATACCAGCGCCAGGAGAAGGGGCGGGCATTGGAGATTGCGCAGAGACAACAACGCCCTGGGAAGGGGCTGGGACAGGAACAACAATACTAGCAGACTGCACAGGGACACCAGAACTCGGGGAGGGAACTGGAACAGGAACACCAGCACTCGCAGATTGTGAAGGAACGATAGCGCTTGCTGAAGGAGATGGTTCGGGTGACGGTAAAATACCCATGGAACTGGCACCCAAAGGGCCGCCAGAAGCAGAGGCTTGTACACCAGCAGAACTAATCGGAGCCGTCGCATTTGATATAGGTGATGAAACAGCAGGGATTTCAGTGGCAGAAGGCTGCATACCAACATTGATGGAAGGCACGACTGATGGTATCACTGGAGCAGGTTCTGTTATGTTACCCACGGGCAGTGAAGCGCCAGGCTCAGGCTTTGAGGCATTTGGATTTGCCATTCCTTGGACAGCATTGATTACAGCCTGATTGGTGATGTTTTCTGTGGTTTGATCGAGGATGCCTTTGGTATCTTGCCTTCCATTGTTGTACTTAAATCGTAAAGCTTTTAATGAATCCCCATTATCTGGTTCGAGTGAAAGAGATAAGGTAACCGATGAGATGTGAGGGAGGAGGGAAAACGACACAAAATTCCTCTTTGCTCATTTAATCAGGAGCTGTGGTCCCAATATGCACCATCGAATTCAACCTTGCTCTCAGGCTTTCTCTCGTGAAGAAGAGATACCTTGGGAACGAGGCTGGTTTAAATTCATCTACTTCTTGCCTAACGTTAGTCTCCTACCCAGACCTCCCACGGCCAAGCGCGAGGGAGTGACATTTCAACCCCAAGTAGGGTCTGGGTACGAGATTAGCCTTACGCTACACCGTTCCGGGCCTTTTGATTAAATCTCGAGTCCATGAATTGAGCAGACGCTGAGTTCAAGATTCGTAACTAATTTTCGGATTCTGCTTAACGAACAACGAGCTAGAAAAGAGCGGCATTTGAGCAAAAATCAAATTTTTCATTTGCTATCGATTTTCATAGCTTTTTGTAAGAAGGCTGTTTTAGTTGGGTCAAGGATTCTCATATTCGATTAAAAAAACCGACTTGTTTCATGGGCTCCTGATACCGGTTACTAACTTCGATGGCTTTATTGTAAGGTGCGAAGCACAAAGGCTCAGTATAAATTGAAGCGCAAAAACGTGATTAGTAAAATAGATTTATCGTATCTCTTGGACATCGAATCGAGTGGGTGTCGGGCGG
This sequence comes from Astreopora myriophthalma, assembly GCA_014634185.1. Classification (NCBI taxonomy): domain Eukaryota; kingdom Metazoa; phylum Cnidaria; class Anthozoa; order Scleractinia; family Acroporidae; genus Astreopora; species Astreopora myriophthalma. The sequence goes on from BLFK01000545.1 coordinate 1,855,528, forward strand.
ACTGTACCGTAAAATACGGCCCGCTAATTTCGCCAATCAGTGGCATCTGAGAGAAATGATAATAGGTAATAGCAATTTGTCGCAAATGAGTCGTGCTATTTGAACATGCGTCATTGCATTAATTCCTGAAATGTGTGTTACCTATACATTCTCCCCAGACTCCATCTCGGTCAAAATCACTCGTCACCGCGCACCACGGATCGCTGTGGTCTTGAAAAGTGCACGTGTAGTAATTCACACCATGGTAGCTGAAGGGAAACGCGCAGCATCCACCGTTGCCATTCCCTGCCTTGGTCCACACACCACAGGAACTTCCTGAAGAAATCATAAGCCGCTGTTCAACCACCACTGTAAGCGCATTTCGGGGCGAGCGCGCGAGAGGTTTGTGAAAAAAAAACCGCCATGTTGGGTTTTGGGATCTCCCCGCCATGTTGGGTTTTGGGATAAGAGGAAGAGTGAAATGATTGTTGTCTTGTCCCAGACTCCCAGTGCGTAGCTTGCTCACCAGCATGACGGATTTGTACCACGTGACTGACCAGCTGCAAAGGGCCTGTTGGTTAAGTGGAGGCTCTTGCTCTCCCGGGCGCAGAAACCTGGTTTTCACCCGATGTTATGAAAAGCAGACCGTCAACAACTGGCGCCCGCTTCAAGTCAACCCCACCCCCACCCCTTCCCCCCAAAACAAACAGAAAACGCAAAATGCTTCGAATCTTAACCACGTAATTGAACGCGAAAAGACGATTAATATCTTTGTACAAACCATCTTGCATTTCTGGTAAACACTCCGGACAGCACTTCCACTTCTTTTTTATGGGCTCTTCGCAATTTAGATCCGGGCATTCTATTTTGGAGCATTTCACGTGACCTCGCTTGCATCGACATTCCGGGATGCAGGGGCCTGGGGACCAAGCGTCACCATGACGATGAACTTTTCCTTCGTAGAAACAATCTGTGGGAGTATAGTTTTTTCCGTTAAAATTATTGTCCAATGACCTTGAGCTCATTTTGAATCGTAGTCGTATGTATTTATAAGGAAGGGCTTAGGGACATCTTCTAAACAAAGTACTAATCGTATTTTCCATTTGCCCTCACTTCGAATAAATGATTTCTTTCTTTTAAAATCACTTCAGCTGGACATGCATACGTGTCGTCACTTGCACACGTTAGCTACGGGGCTGTAGTGGGCTTCGTTATTCGTTTTTTCATGGCTTCGCTGAAATAATATTAGGGGTGATGACTTAAGCATACTCGGAAAAAATCGGAACCTTCCGATTTCTACTTCGGATGCTCTACCACTGAGCTACAGGAGACTCGTGGGAGCTACTGGCCCATTAAGTAATTGGAAGGTTCAACTCCTGTTATGAGCGTTCGCAATTTTTTCCGAGTATGCCCGAGTCATCTCACTTCGTTAAATACGTCACTTCAACATTAGGAATGTTATGTTATTTATAAGCCAACTGTACCTTTTTTATGCGTTGTAATATGTTCGGGGATTCTAATAGTAACGAACGTCGATTTGGCCTCCTTCTTTTGGCTTGATGAAGCTGCGAATAAACAAAACATAAACATATCGCAACAGTTTGAACCAACAGGTGTATGTAATGGACGCGATAGACCGTTACAAACGGGTGGCAACGAGAAAAAAATCGAAGAGACCGTGGTTGTGAAAACCGGCCAAGTTTATTGGAAAACCAAAATTTCTTTCTATCTTAATGACTGCTCGTTAACTTCGAAGTCACTATATTACATAGCCACGAACCAAATGAAAAACTGTGCTGTGTCTAAAAGAAGATTGTTTCCATAGCAAATTTTATCGTCAATTGTCACATAATCTAAATATTTTGTTTCTCTCACAGTGTCTCAAATAACGTGAAACTCGACTCAAAAAAACTGAAGCATCCTTTTTGTTTATCAAATATTCAACTTGAGACTTATTTTACATCACGGGTTACGTGGTGATTCGGAGAGACTTGAAATCAAAGGGGAATGCAATGAAATTCAATTTTCTTAATCGTTCAATCTTAACCGCAATTTGGTTTAGCACCATTGTAAAAAAAAGCAACAAGTAAAAATGCTTAAAACTTACCGTCATGGTCTTTGATATGCCTGAAATGTTTTCTGCCTTCACTAATTATCACACATATTAACAGAACGAGGAACCGACGCAGGTCCAACTTATGAAAGGAAACTCGCATTTTTTTAGGCACTTTGGTCTCCGCGCCCTGGCGCGGCGGTTCGAGGGTCACGTGACTCATAAACACGGTGGGTGGCTTCATCAATGTCATTCCTTATTAATTTAGCATTATTGCGCAATGCTTGCGATTATCTACAACAGCACCCCAACCAGAAATCTCTATTTGACTCTTTAAACGGAGATTACTTGCTTAAATGCCAGGTCCGGTGTTGAGGTTTCTTCATTTGAACGGAGAGCGCTTCCAGAACTGTTTCCTTCCGGTTTCATTTACAGTGACTGTGACGCGATATCACAGGGGAAATACGTCATTAGCGCCACACTGGCGACATATTGGATCCGCCATATTGAATTTCTCAGTCAAACATTTACTCATATCAACACAAAATGGAATATCCTAAAATAGTGTCATGAATACAACAAGAAAAATTAAGACGATGAACTTCGTAACGAACACACAAAGGATGAAAATGCCGAATTGAAGTAAATACTAATAAACCAGGCAACCGTTTGTCTTCAAAAGGTAGGCGCGTTAAAGCTATACATGTATAACGATGAGGTCATATCACGTGGAATTCACGTTGAGTATTAGCTTGCTAGGCCGCCATTTTGTATCCGCCATCTTCGATTTTTCAGTCTTGGGTAAACCTCCGAAACCATCCAAACTGGCGATTTTGTAGATGTTTCTTACACTTAGAACGTCATGACTGTTCTTAACTGGGACTATATGTGCTAATTGGGGTCGTTCTTCAAAACTGCGAACTTTGGGTTTTTCGCCGAGTCGTGCGTATAGCTGGAATTTCTTTTCTTTTTGGAGCTAAGGACAAAGTCTGTGTTTTTGAACCTGGTATTGTCGTAAAAGGTTATCATACTGTGTGTCTCGTGGGGGGACACCGGGGAGCCTGGCACTAACTTCGTTGAAGAGGTCTCGACGTTAGAATTCAGTTGTGGAAGTGTCGGTGGAAAATTGGAGTGCCGGAGAAAAAATCTCGAAGCAGGAACGAACTCAACTCTCTTACGGCCTCCACTCCATGGGAATGAATCCGGGTGGGAGATGTGTACTTTCACTTCCTTTACCCCTGCCCTTCAGACGCGCTTGTGGCATTTGGTGTCCTTCGATTGAGGTCAGACAGGTGGGCTCCTGGGTCAGACTAATACTTGACTGTGTACTAATGACTCTGGAAAGAGGCCCATAACTGGGAGCGTCCGTATGTTATTGTCTTGGACTTGGACTCGCTTTGAAAAAGAGGCTGTGGTAACCTCGGAAATAGTCTATTTGAGTGGTTGATTGACTATTATTCTAGCCGAGGAATCTTTTGGTTTGTTTATTTCTTTGATCGTTTGTTTGTTTCTGGTGGTAAGCGCCGAGCCAGCTCTTTCCAGGTATATACCCGGAAGTAGTGTTTGGTATCACGAAATTTACGTAACAACGGATAAGTCAAACTCTACAATGAACAATGTAGCTTTATTTTCTTTGTTTCTCTCCATATTATGTATTTTTATGCTTTTCTTGTGGTAAAGAATCTTGTCTGTAAAATCAACGCATTATAAATGAAAGCTCATCTGCTTGTACAAATATTCTGGCGACACTCAATCCTCAAGTAATCAGACATCTGTGGGAAAACATACAACATTTCAACACAGTTTGTAAACAAGTGACACCTATAGTTATGCGATTTTTGTCAGACTTATGAAAATACTCGTAGCATTAGCTCTCACGATATTTAGAAGGTGCTGTTATCAGCAAGTTGCTGGAATATTTGCAACTTCCTGCCGAGCTAAGTTATTTAATCTTAAATTTCACGTCCGAAATGTCTACAGCCTCTTTAACCAAAGGTTATCATGGGAAAAAAATTCATTTTAAGTCTTAGTGGTTACGCTTTTCTTACCATCAAAATTTGTTCAGTTCTTGTGTCTCTTTCCACCTCTTTGTTGCGGGCAGTTCTTGTCAGGACAAAGCTCTGGGGGCTTGGGGTCGAATATGATGGTCTGGCTCCCTTCCTGCAGGTGTGATGTCACAGACGCCGTCCCAGGCCCCTGCATGGTGAGTGCCACATTGTTGGAGTCCGCTTTTCCAAACACGCGCTGAGCCTCGCCCTCATTACTAAGCTTAATCTTGTGCCCTTTGACAACGTGTTCTTCGTCTGTAAAGGAAATGAAATAGATAATCAAATACAAACTGTGCACAGAAGTTTTAAATCTCAGGCCAGTTTTGGCCAGGTTTGTAGATATGGCGCAAGAACTGTAACGAAACTTGGCTCTTCATACATCAAGCCTCAGAGTTTAAGCCATAAACGAAAATGCGAATGACTGACTTGCAAAAGATCATAACAATACTTCTTGCCTCAATTGCAAAACAATCAGTAATAAGAGAAGAAAATTACTTTAGCCCGCGCAGTGTGATTTTCAACGGACTCAAATGACACTGAAAGGGTGGCAATAAACAATGTGCCCGAAAAGAGTCATGTGTATCATCATTATCACTAAATAAGGCCAAATGATGAAGCAAAACCCAATCAGCTGTTGGGCTGATAACACATTTGCAGCCCGCTGCCTGTCATTTGCGGCCCGGTGAGTCGCGTGTTAGCAAGAGGCCGATTTTCTATTTTGCCGTGCCGATTGATTAAAATACTTGTTCACGTCATGGAGGTTTTTCAAACAATTCTACTTACGTTCTGGCTGATGAACGTTCACAGGCACGGTGCTTTCGATTTTCGTTAAAATTTTGTGCGCGTCTTCTTTATTCACTTTCTGGTGCACACGGAGTAAGGGTTTTGGGGCTTCCTGTGGCTTATCAGGGTGCTGTACACGTGCATTGGCTTTTCGGATATGCGGCTTAATATTAGTATTGATATGGTGCGATGCAATCTTCCGATGTGGCTTTCTAGACAACGTTGCTAGTTCTTGAAGTTCAGGCACGGGTACCAAGTCATTTGGTTTTTTTGTGTCTTCTTTAGGCCCTGGTAGCTCCGACAGGGGAAGATTTACAGGAAGTTCTTGTCCTACAGAAGAAATAAATGGTTAGACATAAATCGTTTTCTATTTTTTTCTGTTAAGTTATAGTCCAGAGAATCAAGAGTCTTAAAATGTTCCTCTCGTATCTACACTTTACGGATGAATTGATTTTATTTGTTACCTGAATTCTTAACTTTCATCACATGAACAGCCTGCGACTCCGGAGTTTCTTTTATTATACTAATGGTGTGATCAGGTCTAGGTTCACCAGGGGCTACTTGTGTTTGACCGGCGTCCAACTCGACCATACCAGGTCCTTGCATGGCAATCGCCACACTGTGTGCGTTCAGCTGTGCGTTTATTTTGTTGTTTTTGTCAAACTTGTGAAGATTCATGTTGTACACATTGACATTCTTTGAGGGGCCAGTGGGAGCTTTATCACGTGAGGGTTGTTGGTGTCCCTGTGGTGGGAGTTCGTTCACTTTATTGATAACATGAGCTGTGGACCAAAATTTGGGGATAAAAAGTAAAGCAGTGCAAAGACAAATTAGCGCAATTCCTGATACATATTTTCCTCCTTACATATTAACACACCTTTTTTTTCTGCTTATTACATTTCGCAATCGAGGGATAAGCGAAACTCACTGTAAATGCGTACAAGTTCGAGTGGTCGCGCGAAAACTAGCACACGGGTGGAGATTGAATGAAGTCTTGCACGTGGGACCGCATTTCCACGTTAAAGCTGTCATGTGCGAGGATTTTTCCACGGTTAAAAGGTTCAAATTATGATGGGAACTACAGCAAGGATAATTGACTGAAAAAATGCAATGGTTTAGGGAAAGATTTGTGTTAATATTTCATTAAGTTAGGCGCACAGGTGGTGTGGTTCGAGTCCGATCGTAAACCATGATCAAGGGAGAAGCAACCACTACTGACACTTTGAATAATTTCTTAATTAACGTTAATTTAAGTCAGTGTTTCGCTTTACATACTCATCTGTAAATACTGTATGGCATGACACTGGAAATACACACAAATAGACACGAGGAGGGCTTGCAGCAACAGCTCCCACTCATTACCACGGGCCCAGCAGATAATACTAAAATATATCAGTACAACAGTAGAGTGTTCGCAAACAGCCACACGATTAGAAATAACATGCGATCAGGACAGCTAAGCCGTGAAGTACGTGGCAGACCTAGTCATTCTTGTCGCGCTAACAGCTTACGTAGTTCCGGGAAAACCACGTTTATTTAAATTGCACCAGATTACAACATTCGGCTGTGGATACGTGGGCTTGAGTCGTTGAGTGAATAAGCCACACCCAAAAGTCGATCTTTTAATGAAAACTATAAAGGCAGCAACGTCAGCAGAATCGGTTGATCCATTCGAAATACAAGTCTTATGGTTTTAGAACCAATTTTCCGGATTTATACCTCCAAACTACGGTGCGTTCGTGAGCAGGTAGTTTGAGGCTGCCGTGAAGCCTTGGACAGATATCGAGTAAACTCTTTGTGAAACAACGTTCGATGTATCGTATTTGATTTCTTCGAACTTAAATGTCCGTGGTTTAAACCTGAAGAAACCATAGCGTGTTAGCATACAAAGGAAACGGTCGAATGAGTAGTCCTGTTTCATAATTAAGACGGTGCGACTCTAAATTTAGATACTTTAGTGAAATCCTCGGAGGCCATTTAATGTACCACACTATTGTTTTCTTTTTCTTTGTTCTTTTTTTGTGTGTGGATATTACTGGAAGCAACGTTTTATTTTTTATTTTTTTTTGTTTCGGCTGGCGATTGTGCAAGTAGTTGAATTGAGTTAGCCTGAGAAATGTTGAAGACCTATGAGTCAGTTATCGTTGAAACAGTGTGTTGTAAAACCAGTCATTCGCCGGTCATATTTGTGGCATTTTCCCCTTTGTTTTGTCGTTGTCAGTCAACTGACATTTCTAAAAGGCATTTGACAAAGCACTCGACTCTTCAATCTGCCAAGTTGATTGACAGGAAACTATAAAGCGTTCACTCTGTGAAAACAGGATTACAAAGTTAGCTATTGTAAGCTCTTACGCACCTTTCTTGTATTTGTGGTGATGAGGTCTTCCGTGAACCGCAATCGCCAGAGAAATGAACAAGACAAAAAATCGAGACATCACAACTTTAGACTAAACAGTGGGACTAAGTTTAGGTAGCGCACTCTATATATCCACGTTGCAAGTAAAACAATTTCTTAGACTTCCAGACAAATTAATTAACCAATTGTGGCTACGCTTCACCCCACAGAATTATTTCAATGTCAAAGCACTTGACTCTATTTTCTTGTTTTGTTTTGTTTTTTCCATTAATGGTGTTGGGTGCAGTTGGGTTTTGATCACCACCAAAATCATCAGGCGTTAATGGCTCCGTGTGAGGTCATTGTAATCACGAAAATACGCAGGTTACGTGACCGTATGTAAAGTTTTTTTTTTTTAACTTATTTACTTCAGGACAGGTTATTATGGGGTTAGTTGATTCAAAACGTCTTTCTTTAGTGCACTAACTCAGTCAGGCCGCTAAAGGCTGGTTTTCACTAGCGCATAAGCACTAGCATAATAAAGGAGAAGCCGTCAATGACATCGACTGAAACCACGTTTCTGAGCCCGCGCGAATGAGAACCCCCAACAAAATCGTGTTTTATAATAAAGTGAGAACACCCACGACATAAGCACAAGAAGAACGAGCATAGCTCGTTGTTCTTATGCTTATGTCGCAGTGCGAATAAGGGTGAAATAAACACAAGCATAAGCTCAAGGCGGTTAACCAATCATCGCTCACTTTGACCCAGACCTCGTGGAGAAACTATCCACAAGCAAAATGGTGGATTCTTCACCCGCTATCTTGAACGAAGTGGAGGAAAGCTGGTATCAAGAATTTTGTAAATACTGCGCCTGCGTATTTCCTTATGCCTATGTTTTGGTGTTCTCACTTGGTTATGCTTATGCGCTAATGAAAACCAGCCTTTATATGCCTACAGTAGAAAAACCCGCGTGTAAGGACCTAGTGCTTTAAGAGCCTGCTGGCAGAAATTTGCAATTTGAGATACCCCAAAAATGTAAAAACCTGTGTCGCCAAGCAAGATCAGGCAGGTTCTTATATGGGGGTTGCAGTTAAATAATTAATAAGAAACTACTGGGCCTAAATTCGCGATAGCTACCCCAAAATACAATAATTTATGTTGCCAGACTTCAAAGATTGTAGGTTCTTACGCGCGGGTTCTTACTGCATTAGGGAACTTTAGCAACGAGGACGGCATATTTAAAATGTCGGTGACGTTGCTTGTGTTCTTTTTCAAGAACAACTCAATAGTTAAGTCTTCTCATTCCAACCAAGAATTCAGCGACATAAATACTCTAACGGTACACTTCCCATAATGGCTAATTACACACATCCGACTCACCCTTATGTCCCCAACGATATGGGTTTGGGAGGCGGGGACAGATTATCTCATATTCTTCGTTTTGCCGTGGAATATTAGCGTCAACACATGAAATACTGACAGGGTATATGCAAAATTAAAGTGTCTGATAATAGCAATAACGAAGAAGACACGTCAAAAAAAAAAATCTCGTGAAATAACCACTAGTCTCCAAGTGGTCATCCAACCGACGGTCGATTCAAGCCGAAGTTGGACGAAACAAGAGGACTGACGAAAATTAAGAGTTGTTAATAATAATCACTTTAAGTCTCAGGTTATCTAGCCGAGCACGAGTGCTCTATTAATTGGGGAGACTACAAATCAACTGAAATCAGAACAAATCAAATCAAATGTTGGTTTTTGTGGAGAGGGGAAAACCGGAGAAAAACCTCACGACGCAGAGTAGAGAAACCAACAAACTAAGCCCACACATGACGCCGAGACCGAGAATCGAACCCGGGCCACATTGGTGGAAGTCGAGCGCTCTCACCACTGCGCCAACCCTGCTCCCCAAAAACCACCAGCTGGGACGACTGAGCTATTAGGGACCTTTAGATTGGAGTACGAGTATGAGTTTTCCGCACTGAGCACGCGCATTAGGTTTCCAGGTCAAAATTTTTCCAAGTGCGCGTGCTCAGAGCGGAAAACTCGTACCCGCAGTCGTACTAGTACTCCAATCTGAAGGTCCCTATACGCCTTATTCCAAAATGGCTGCCATTTTAAGATCCTTTTGTTTTTATTCAAATTAGCCCTCGATGCCTCTTTCTCAAGTTCAAAATTCAAAAGAATAATTTATCTTGAAAGAGGCAACAAGGGCTAATTTGAATAAAAACAAAGGAATATTAAAATGGCGGCCATTTTGGAATAAGGTGTATTATCACGAGTGGATAGATTGGCAATCAATAATTTTTTCCCTTGTCAATGTCGTTGATTCTTTAGCCGACTGCAAAAGGACAGGCTGCGCGTTTATGGAAGGAATGAAATTGCTAACAACGATGAAACACAGGAACCAAACGCACAACAAACATAAGGCATTGAAGTTCAATATATAAATAACTTTAATGTCGCTCATCGTTTCACAAGTGTTCGTAAATTGCACTGAATAAAGACACTTTATGGAGAATATTGCTTTCGTATAAACTAAACAAATGACTAAACCACATGTAGATTCCATACGTCACTGCATCCGGGATCCGAGTGACGTCTTTTCGGTATGTCACTCTTTGTGAGTGTCCCATCGTTCAAGGACGTCAAGATTCCCACTTTTTCTAGCTTCGTTGATCAATGTCATGAATGGTCTCCATACAATAAAAATGATTTAACACGTTGGCTAAAAGATGCGAAATGATGTACTAATAGGCGTGAAAACTGTGAAATACTAGTACGTATACAGCTGTTTCGAGAAAGGTTGACCAAAAGAAGTGTACAAGCATACGCGGCAATGCCGAGACGTAGTGTGGGATATATTCACTAACATTCAATAAAAACCCAGAAATGGGGATGCACGAAAATTCAATGGCCAGTCCACACGTGCATACTTGCGTTGAACATCTCTCCGCCATAACATTGCTCCGACTTTGCATTCAGCACGCCATACAGACCACTATCCATAATACCTTTCGGCACTGTTGTGTACGCTTTGATACTTGTCAGATGGACAACCTTTCTCGAAACAGCTGTATTTATTATATGGAGGAGATGAAGGACATTGTTTTGCTGGAAACTAAACCACTCGTAGATTCCAATTGCCACTTCATGTTCGCGTGGCGTGTTTTCCGATTGTCGCTCTTTGCGATAGACCATTTCCGAATTCACTTCCAAAGCGAGTCTAAGTGCGAAGTCTTTCTTACGAAAATGAATTTTTGTTCATATGAAAAGTAAAACTAATTAATTGCCATCACAAAACTTCGCTTGTTGACTTGCTTTGAAGAAGAGGTTGATGGGAACTCGGAAGGAAATGGGCCACAGTTGCATTCCAGATATTTGGTCTCCATATAATAAAAATGACATAACACCTTGACTAAAAGATATGAAATGATACACTGATAGTGAAACTTTGAAATATGTATATGTAAAACGAGGAGTTGAAATTTTGCGAGGTTTTTCTTTACCATAAGGGTACAGTTCCTTTCTATGGGAACTCTAGTCTTTCGAAGGGAACTCTTCTCGCAGACTAAACTTAGTTAATTAGTTTTACCCCTCTAACTAGTTCGCCCTCTCTGTGCTGGGGGAATTGCAGATAGCGATTAAGTTTTACGTAAAAGAATAAACCACGTCTAAGCTAAATGAGCAACTTCAATAAAATTACGAAAATTTACTTACGAAATTACGATTTATATATATTTAAAAGTCGAGCTCTTTTGCTTTTTTTTTTTTTTTTTTTGAACCAGGAGAGGCAGGCTTGCTAACAAGTGGCAGCCGCGTGATTATGCAAGATTAGTAAGCCTCTAGCTATGACACGGGCTATGGTCCTGCGACGTGTGATAAGACGAGCTATCGCGCAAAGAGTGTTCAACTCTGGCTATGGTGTTACGTAATACTATTGTACAGCGGTATTGCACTACGAGTGATAATGAGCCCACAGAGTTCACCAAGTTCCTTGAAACGCTCAAAATGTCCATCAGCTTCATCACCAGAAACTTCGTCGCTTGTATAGAGCTAAGTTAGAATTGGAAACAACTCGAAAACGATAATAACCGCGAGAACAAGAACTTTGCAATTTACAAGGAATTGGTCCGTGCTCAAATGAGTGGTTTGAAATTGCCTTGAAGACTAGACGACTCAAACGAGACCTTGCCAAACCAAAAGGGATTGTAGAACAGAATATAGGTGAACAGTTTGTTTGCCGGCTGTTGTTACAAGATTCGCGCACGGGGATTACTTTAAACCGCTGGCCCAGTGTGCTGACTTCAGGTTTATCGTGGGTTGCTTAATAACAATTCATAATGGCAGAAAATACGGAAAAGGCTAATTCTAGAAGATCATAAGATAAACGTTTTTATCCGATAATCCCGGTCTTCGTTTTATCTTTAACAAAGTCCGCACTTAAGTCTGCAGTTCGACACCAGCCATTGTTCTATGCAGCGGTTCTCAGGGTAAATAATGCATCTGCCGTCGTCTGTACACGTTTCAGGAACTGTTGTCGGAGAAGAAAATGAATGCCAAGTTTAAAATACTGTGAAAAATGTACATATAAAATGTTGAGGTAAAAGTACGCTACATGGGGCGAGTAAGTTAGGAAATTGTGTGAAACCTCGGCGTAACTATAGAAGGTGTTTCGGACAGTGGAAATTTGAGATTTGTCATCCGTCAGAGAGGATGATAGGTGAGAGAGGCGGAAATGGAATAGGCTGCAACATCGTTCGACATTTGTTGATCAACAAACGTTGCGTAATGTTGAACCGTGTGTCACCAGCTTTAAGGGGCAGCATGAAGGTGTCAAGACAATTGTAGGCTTCCTTTTTGAGCCTTGCTTGAGGAAGGATGCACATGTCAGGGCGTAACCAGTTTTCGACTTGTAGGCCCGGTCCCTCGAGGCCGCCTCATAAAATACTTCGTTGTTTCAACATTTGTTGAACCTTGCGTCACCGGTTTTACAAAACGTCCTCAAGCAAATTCAGCTTCTCGCAAAACAAATGTCGGACAGTGTCATGCCATGCTGAATGTTGAAAGAGGCCATTCAACATGTTGAACGTGGTTGAACGCCGTTGGACCAAAATAGACACAAACTCTATTTCGTTCAACAAGTTGCTGTAACAGCGTTCAACATTTGTTGAGCAACAAATGTTGCACAATGTTAAACCGTGTGTCACCAGCTTAAAGGTCGCATTGAAAAAGTCAAAACTGGCTGAAAAAATCAGAGTAAGCTCTGGCCAACGGATTTACAGGCTATCTACGGCTCTGTGTACCTATATTGGTTTTTAAGCATAAAATAGACTGGTGATTTCGAAGAACATTGATTGTGCACTGATCACGGAAATTGATCACTGACAATTGTTATGGGATAAGAAATGGCCAAGGCCCCGCAGTTCGTTTCTGCAAAGTCCTGAAAACGTTTCGGTCCCACCTGGCCTGAAAAGCGATCTTTAGTATTCTGAAAAGCTGGTCTTTTAATATGTTTCTAGACAAGAAAGCCAGGATAAGGTTATCACAAATTTCTTGTCCAGAAAGTCTTCGTTGTTAAGGCACGGATGGAAATATGCCACCCGAAAAGACTCGGAGCTTTCGACCGCGAAACGCACCGCTCGTCTGAATTTGAAATTTTAAGCAAACTTTTAAACCGTTAGGTATTTTTTTGCCATTGAATATATCACCACACTGCTTCTAACTGTCATTATTAAGTCTCGTTTTCGTCCCTCCCGTTCCTTCCATTCAAGCATTTTACATACCACTGTTGTAAGCTGCTGAAGCTGGCTGCCTGTTTGTCGCTGTAGCAGCCTGCGCCAGGGTCTGGGGACGAAAGCCTCGTTGACTAGTAGTAGCGGCCGTTTCCTGAGGAGTCGCCGCGGTTTGTGGTGTGCTTTTCACTGGTGCGTCCTTTGTTGCATTCTGGGAAATCCCCTCTCGTGTTGAATTCTGGGAGGTCGAGGATTCGGTTGCATTCTGAGAATCCAATTGCTGTGTTCCGTTCTTCGAAGCTGATTGTTCTGTTGAATTTTCTGAGCTATTTCCTGGATTCAAATAAAAATGTTTTTCAAGACTGTGAAGCTACTATTTCCATAAGTTAGTATCAACAATGAATGAATGAATGAAGGTTAGAATCTATCGGGCTAAATCTGACTGTGCCGATTGGCAAAATTCCTCTTTAGTTTTGGTGTTTGTTTGTTTGTTGTTGATGTTGTTGTTGTTTTGCCTCCAGAAGGCAGCAGTCTGTTTTAAAAAAAGAAATCTTGATCTGTGTATTTTCAAGAGATCATGTAGCTCAAGCTAGATGATCTCTTGGCATTATTCACTACTTTTGATCGATCGATTTTACCCATTAGAACAAGATTCCCTACCTGCAGGATGGTCTTGCGATCTTTGAGCCGGATTTTCCACGATTGCCTGACCTTTAGTAACCTCCAGCATCTCTCGGTGGTCGCCCTCGATCACCTCCACACTCGGCTTACTACTATACTTCTTACCCTTTTCCGGCACATCAATTTCGATATTTTCAATCATCGGCTTCGTGACATTTTGCTTAAGAACCATCAAAGGTTTGACAAAGGCTTTTGTAATATTGCTCTTAGGAGGCATGATGCGAATTTCTTGGATCTGCGAGATGCCGTCTTTCAGCTTCGGCATTATTCGGATCGTGTACTTTGCTTGTAGAGGCTTGGGCCCCGAAGCAGGAGCAACAAGATCCGATTGCATTTCGGAAATCTCCGTGGAATCGTTTGCCTTACTCGTGACATTTTTGTCATCTGGAATCGTGGCGTTTACTTCAGTTTCTGCGATAAGAAAGGAAGTTGTAATGTCATTGCTATAAGTACCTTAAAACACTCTAGAATCCTCAATCCAAGAGGAGTTAATCTGTCTTTCGATTCATCGCCAACAGGGGTTGCACAAGTGGAATCCGGAATATCCAGAGTCTGGAATTCAAGATTTCCCCAGGTTGCCTCGGCTTTAGCTTGGACTACTTGTTCAATGTAAAGAGTTTTCAAAAGTCTGCGGTTAAGGCTTATTTGGTGGGGGAGGGGGGGCGGCAACGCACGATTTCTCTCCGCCATCTTGCTTTTAGGGAAACAGAATTCAGTCTTGGCTTTTGTTGGTGAAAACAGTTTAAAGTTGCATCTAAAATAAATGCTGCGTCTTATTTTTTCCCTGCCATTCAGTTGCTTTGTTTTCGTCTGCTCAATAATTTTGTCAGTCGCTGACTTATTCAATTTTGAACCTATACAACTGTTTGGACTGGAAGACTGGAGACACTTCGACCTCCTTTTCAAAGCGAGTGCAAGAGCAAAATTTTGTGGTGGTAGTTAGGCTTACTTTTCAAATAAATCAGTGAAATATAATTTTCATGAGTAAGAGTTCACGCTTTGACTCGCTTAAAAAAGGAGGCTGCAGCGAATATTCCATAACAGGTGATCGAATTGAAAAACGCATGACCTGCAGGACCTGTCTTGAAGTTGTTAAACGTTAACTGCGGGAGAAAAATGTGAAAAATTTCTTTTGTTTGACTTTTTGTTTCTGCTTGAAATGTAAACTAAAAGTTCTAAGGAATTTTAAATAATCGTTAACGATGTCCATCTTTGAGAACAGAGAGGTTCCTTTGTTTCACAAATTGAATTAAACGAATCGTCTTCATAAATTTTTTCAAGGGGATGTCTTGATCAAAGCTGAATGGAAGTAAAGCTGGTTTCATTACGGCATTAACGACTTTACAAATTAAATTAAATTTACGACTTTACAAATTAAAGCACCCTTCGATCGTTCGACAATAAGTCAGCCTTGGTGTGATTTAAGTATTTACTGATTTAAAGTTTAACTCGTGCTGTGTACGGTCTCTATATTAAAGTTAGCACATGCAATATCTCTATTTTTGAACCCTATCCAATTCTGATTCTACACTCAATTTCTCAGACGAATTATTATCACCAAATCTTCCAACAGAGAACTGAAATTATTTATTTTACCCAAACGATTCTTGTTTTAATACTGACACAGACCCTTAAGCTCAAGTATATATTGCTTTCGAGTCCTCTCTATTTTGACTTTAAATTGTAAACCAAAATAATCACTTGCTCAATAATTACTGACTTAATAATTACTTACCTCGAATAAATCTATGAACATTCCTTCCTTCAATCGCCGACAAGCAAACGAGGAATGCAATGAATTTCATCATGTTTTAGTGGAGAACTGGAAGCTTTTGATGAAGCGTCGTATTTCGTCCTCGAAAGTGCTCTCAAATACGTAAGGTCAAGAATATGTTGTCATGAAGCTTTTTAGTTCAGCAGGTGGCCTTTCTGCTTAACGAGCTGGAAAATAACTCGAATGTACACTTCCTTGAAAGCCCACCCTACACTGTGCTATGCTTACAAAAAAGGAGGACAAAACAGTTAATGGCGAAAACAAAAACAAAAGAATACCAGGGCCAACAACACAAAGACTCTTGCTCAGGTGCCATCAACTGAAGATTATATTCATTCTTTCGTTACGACTTCGATGAACGTCCCAGCCACAGGGCGAGGAGGCGGAAAGTCGATCCTTAACCAGGTGTGACAAATCCCTGTTCCAAGGCTGGTTCAATTACACCGCTCCAACACCAAACCGATTTATTTAACGTATGTAGGCGATGTCTCTTTCTTGTGAAAATGAGAGAAAAAATGAGAAAGAGCAACGAAAATTCCCGGTAAACCCTTTAAAAATCTAGGCATTGTTAAGTCTGTGTTGACTGTTAAAAGGTGCGATTGCCGCCTTCGGGCGAAGGGTGATAAAAAGAACGCGCCCAGGCTAGGGTAATGAAATGCTCAAAAAAACGCAACTCTCTTGAAGTGCTGCCTTTCCTCTCCATGTTGGTGTGATTTCAAAGCAAGTAGCCGATACTGCTCCCGAGTATCGGTTACTCAAAAATGCCTCGATACTGTGGTATCGCGAATCATGAATCATGTCGATCAGGTATCGATATAATAACTAAATTTCGACATCAACTTACGATCTTCTGCGAAATACGATTACCAATGAAGTCACAACGTTTAAAGGACGATCTTTATTTAAAGAACAAACATACATTTCACAAGGAAAGTTGTAACACTGAACTGCAAAAAGTAAAACCGGCTCGTAAACAACTGAATCCTTCATAGAATTTGATCAGATCCCCGAAATTAAGGAAACTTGTCCATGCATCTTGAACAACGTAATATACGAAAATAAAGGGATATTTTTGCCTTAACCAAGATGCACCAAGATGAAGAAACACTGTTTTTTCTTCTGAATACGCCTGAGAATCACAAAAAGGAACTGCTCGGCACTGTAAGGTAAATCAAAACAATCAAACTATTTTCCAACGAAATCAGAAACCCAAAGTTAACTTAAAAGTTAACTTCTTAACTGCCTCCGTATGTAAGACTCACAATAACTTCTCGAAATGATATCTACATTTCAAGGGGCTGTTCTTTTTTGTGGAGTCTTTGAGGAGTTCACGTTTAAATCTGAAAGCTGAAAACAAAGAGCAGACTGAAAGTTAGTAATTTTAGTTGATTGTTACGACTATTCTTGACTTTCGTGCACTTCCAACTGTCTTCATCCCCAAGCACTCCCAGTTTTGGGTCCATGAATTTTGAAGGTCCACTTTTTTGGCCCTATTTTCTTGCTCCAACCAGAATGCCAAACGGAATAGGTCCCAAGAGCACAGCTAAACCGAACCGATTCCGTGTATACTTTTTCCGGAACCGTCCCAACAAAAGAATGTACCGTAGCAAGACAGGATAAGGAACACTAAAACGAATACAAAACATTTTGTACCTTTTCCTTTTAGCAAAGTTTGCACTTGCTCTTACAGTTCGTCGCTAGCCAGGCATCAGAGCACTGACTTTCGGCGTATGTTGCGCACCGGCTGTCATCAGTGCAGGTCTCCGCTGCAAGCAAAACAACTGATAAACTTTCACGTTTCCAGTGAAAAGCTTCCATTCAAATGAAAGCGGCGTGGTGTTACGGAGTCGTACTTTAGTAAGCAGTGGTACCTTAAGTTGAAGCGACAGTTCGAGTAAGAGAAAATGGAATAAAAGGAGAGCGAAGATATTTTGGGGCCGTTTTTTTCTAGAAGTGACGCAGATTTACTAGGAAAGAATACTCGAGTTCTCTTAACATGAGTCGAACCTAAGACCTTTCCATTACTAGTTCAGATGCTGTGCCATAGGAAACCCGTGGAAGCTAGGCCATAACTAGATTCATGTGGGACAATCATGCTGCAAGGATTTGAATGTTGATGCTTGATATCCTTGAAAGAAATGAATTGTTAAGTGTTCAGCCTGATAAATAGTGACAATGATGTTTTTTTGTTCTAGAAAGTGACGCAGGCGTATTCATTCTCACTATTTTCCAGGCTGAATACTTAACATCTCATTTCTTTCAAAGATCATTTGTTTCATAATTTATACTGCTACGAAGCCAAAGGATCTAGTTAAAGTGACAAAACGTACTGTTAGTATAAGCAGACGTTTCCGTGGCTGAGGCAGTTGAGGGGGCCTGAGTCTGAGTGTTAGGCTCATACTGTGATGATGATGATGATGTTGTGCTCTGATAGGCGGTTCCTGATGTGGAAGGGTACTGGTCCTGAGCTTGCGAGGTCTGATTGGCGGAGCTCTGGTCAGGTGTGGTAGTGGGGTTGGCTTGAGTCTGCTCAGTCGCGGTATTGGTTGCTGAGGCTTGTTCGGTCGTGGTGCTGGCTGGCGGCTTGGCCTGTACTGTTGAGTCCGCCGCCGCCGCCGCCGCTTCGGTTTGCTGTTTGGTTACCTGGATTTCTGATTTGCATAGAAAAGATACAGAAGAAAATGACTATATTGAAGAAGAATAAAATTGATTTATCTGTCTTAATAACAAAAATATATTAGTACTTTGGCTTTTCATATTTGCACTTTGTATTGATTTGATTTTAGATGATATTTTCTTATTTTAGTTGACTGTATACTCTGTACACTAGTTATTCGTATATCTGTTCGTTTGTGAAACACAATTGACTACCGTAGCTTTCTCTACTTGTTCTCTCTTTTTTATACATGTAACCACTTCTCGCCTCGACTAGCTATTGCTAACTGCGAGCAGTGCAGATTGAAAAATGTATTACATAATGAAATTCTAGATACTCTCAAGTTCGCAGATGACAACACCCACAAATGGAAAACAGAATATAACAAACATTGTCTCAAAGGACATGATGGTGAGCCACGGCTGAGAGTCATGATAAAGATTATCTCGACAGAAACCACTTAAACAAAAATTTATCGTTCATATTATGTCAGTATGAAATATAATCCTGAGAATGCTATTTAGAAACATTGTGCTTGTGCATGCGATTTCTGAAAGAAACAACTTATCGCAATGAAAACACTTTCGTGAAGTTAGCAGAGCCAACACCAAAGAGCGAAACTGACTATGCATGCCACCGAAAAAATATCGCTTGGTGCCTTTAAAAACAAATGTCTTATTTTTACAGAGCCTTTTTCGAATTGCCCTGAGTATCAGATTGCACGCAGCGTTGGCTATACAGAGGGTGGTAAAGGGTATTTTCGTGACTCGTGATCGGATCTTCTTTTCCCCGTGAAATGTGAAGTGGCTAATTTTTTCCTCGTGAATCGTGATTTCCATAGCACCCGTGAGGCGTGATTTTGCAAAATTATTTTCCGTGAAACGACAAATACAAATTCGCCGTAAACTGTGGCTTTCATTATGTCTTCGTTTTCGTGAATTGTGAAAGGACCGTTTTATTTTCCGTGCATGAAACCTGACCTAGACGCCCCTTTCACCACCCTCTATACATGCCATCCACTATTTCAGTAATCGTTGTACCTCAATGCCAGCGAACGACCGCATACCTTTACTTTTGGTATTTGACCTCTGCATTGCATCATCTACTACCGCCTGCCCTCTGTGGACTTCTAGCGTTTCTTTGTGGCTTCCCTCAATCACCTCCACACTCGGTTTACGGCTGTATTTGGCTCCCTTCCTTGGCACATCAATCTCGATGTTTTCAATCATAGGCTTTGTGATGTTTTGCTTCAAAACCATGAGTGGTTTAACAAATGCTGAAGTTCCAGACTTGTTCGGTGGCATGATACGAATCTCCTGCATTTGTGGAACACCATTAACGAGTTTGGGCTTCACTCGAAGGGTGTATTTAGCAACCAAGGGCTTGTCTCCAGGAACGGGTGCCACCAGATCTGATTCCAGCTCCGCGTTGACTAGGTCCTTTACTTCGTTAGGCAATATTTCCTTTGCAGTGGGTGCATTGACTTTGTCCTTGGCTGCAAAATAAGGTTGAGAAATTGAGAATCGAACGGCTTATGCATGCTGGTGCCTCTGGCAATCACAGAGGCAATAGGGTACAAACTTCATTACGCATACTGAAATAGTTCTTACCCTTACAGAGACCACATGTCTTAGGACAATTAATCTCCCACCAGGTGTCATTGCAGTTGGAGTATCCATAAGCACAGTCC
The DNA here is from genome assembly GCA_014634185.1 of Astreopora myriophthalma. Taxonomy (NCBI): domain Eukaryota; kingdom Metazoa; phylum Cnidaria; class Anthozoa; order Scleractinia; family Acroporidae; genus Astreopora; species Astreopora myriophthalma. The sequence goes on from BLFK01000545.1 coordinate 1,875,265, forward strand.
TTGTAAATGTCTTCACAGTAAATGTTGAAGACATAAGGCACTGGAAAACAAGCGGAGATTGTGCAAACGTTAAGCGACGTGTTGGTGGAAGATAAGAGAAAAGTGTGAGTGCCCTAAAACGATGGAACGCAGATAGCAGAGCGAAGATGGCTTGGTTCCTCTCCTGGTTTCAACGTGACTGTCGATTTGGAGTTGGGATAGGTCATTTTACTGTTGATGTCCTAAAGAATAACTTTGACTTCAGACATGATACAGCCGGGAGCGATGTTTTCCATGGCATGATTCCCCAAAGATAAAATAATATAAAAGGCAAAACCAGTTTAAAATGAGACACGATTTTTCCTGGAACAATGCTACTTACTGGGTGGGGCCTTGGGTAACTTGGGGCATGGTTTACAATCCTTGGGTGGAGGCACCTTCTTACAACATGTCCAAGGGGTCTGGGCAGCACCATCAGATTCAGCAGTGGCATCCTGAGTAACCGATTGACCACCTGAAGCGAGATCCAGGTTACCTGTACCAGACAAAGTCACACTTCCACCATTAGGGCTGAAATATCCGTGCACTTCACTGAACGCATCAGTATTACCAGTATGAAGTTCATGTTCAGATTTGGCCTGTTCGTCTGAAAAGTGGACTGACGACAGTGGCGGAAAGATGACGGGAGGAGATGTGTTTAATGATTCTTGGATGGATGTTCCATTGCGATGTAGCTCTGATGATTGTGCAACTGATGGCTGCTGTGTTTCATTTGATTGTGTCTTAGCTGCAGATATTTTTGTTGACAATATTTTTGATGCTTCATCGATAACTGGAATCAGCTTCGATACATGCTCAAGTAATTGCTGTGTTTTTAAGGTATATGACTGATCTACTGATTGATTTTGTTCAGATGTTGTTGGTACTCCATTAGGATGAATTTCTGCTGCATGTGCAAGTGGTTGTTGTGTTTCTTGTGAATAAGACTGGGTTTCAGATTGAGTTTGTGCAAACTTTTCTGATGCTTCGGAATGATGCGGCTCTACTTCATTTGAAGATGATTCCTGTTGTGTTGAGGGTGAATATGGCTGAGCTTCAGATTGCGTTTGTGAAAGTGATTGTGATGAGTTTGGCTTCAATGCTTGTGTGGGTGATTGCTGTTTTCCTTGTGAGTAAGACTGAGCTTCAGATTGATTTTGTGCATGTGTTTCTGAAGCCCCACCCTGGTGCAGCTCTAATGCACTTGTAGGTTTTTTCTGTGTTTCCTGTGGTGAACCCCGTTGTGTTTCTTTTGAATAAGACTGAGCTACAGGCTTCGTTTGCTCAAGTGTTTTTGATGAGTTTGACTCTAATGTTTGTGCAAGTGATTGCTGTTTTCCTTCTGAGTGTGGCTGAGCTTTAGACTGAATTTGTGCAAACGTTTCTGGTGCTCGAGCTTGGTGCAGCTGTAATGCACTTGTAGGTTTTTCCTGTGTTCCCTGTGGTGAACCCCGTTGTGTTTCTTTTGAATACGGCTGAGTTACAGACTTTGTTTGCTCAAGTGTTTTTGATGAACTTGGCTCTAATGCTTGTGCATGTGATTGCTGTTTTTCTTGTGAATATGGCTGACCCTCAGACTGAATTACTGCAAACGTTTCGGATGCTTCATCGCGATGCAGATCAAATGCATTTGTAGGTACTTCCTGTTTTTCCTGTAAATATGGCCGGGCTTCATAATCCGTTTGTGAAAGTGTTGTTGATGAGTTTGGCGGACTGATGATGAAAGTTTGTGTTTCGTACAGTGATTGAGACTGGTTTTGTGATGTGGTATTACCTTCTGTAAGGAAAATATGAGTAATTTTTGAAGAGCTTTACTTCCACAAACGACGATTGACAATGATAATGAAAATGAGGTTCTCGATTGCTTTTTGCCATGTGCGCATTGGTCGCATAAGTGTTTTTTTTTTTTTTCCACCTCTTGAGACTTGGCTGGTTATTAGCCAATCTGGTGTTGCTGTTTTGTTTGGTTGGTTAGTTTTTGCATTTTTTAAACACAAAAAGAACAAGGCCATATCAAGCCATCTTGACCGAACAAGCTTGGTCAATAACGGACTTGTTATATGGCTATACTTCTCTCTTCTCGTTTTCCGTACGACAAAACTGCTTCCATGCGTTCATATCAATTTGTGTTTAAATTTTTGTATTCTCTGGTTTCTGTTGCAAAGTAAATTCACGAAACTCGTCTGTTTTCTTTGTTTTGACTGTCTTATCTTATCTTGCCGAGCCGGCAAGATGGGGCTATCTTGCCGTTCGAATAGCCAATTAGTACGAATTTGGCTTCATCTTGCCCGTTCGCGGAGGCTTGATAACAATAAGTTACTAATAAAAGTAACTTAGTGTTATCAAGAGGATGAATCAGTTGTTCTGTAACAAACTGGACAAATTTCGGAATTCAACAAACAAGGTGTAAACTATAGAGGAAAATAGAGTCAATGCGAGATCACTACCTGTGGGTAAAGTGTTGTTTTGTGTGCCATATCCCTGCACAGATGGCACATTAGCAACACTTGGTTGAAAGCTCGTGGCACTAACATCGGCTGCTGGTTGCTGGGTGTCGTTGGAGGCTAACGAAACTGACTGGTTTATCAGCTCGATGGTCTTGTTCTGTTTTTGATCGGTCAGTGCTGTTTGGGCTCCGGTCCACGGCTGCGCAGCTGCTGTCGCTTGTTGACCTACTTGTGGCACAACGGGAGCCACGGCAGGAGCTGCAATGGCTGATGAAGCTGGTTGAGCAGGAGCGACCGTGGGTACTGCCGCGCCAGCAGCGGCAGCAGCAAGTGCAGCTCCTGCCATGTCCTGGGAGGCACCTGCCTGCTGTTGTCCGTCCGTCTGTTTTTTAGGATCATTAGCTTTGCCTTGGTCGACATACTGCATGTGGACAGGATGCTCATCGGGAAACAGGAAAAGCCAGTTTCTGTAGTTGCCTTTATAATCAAACACGTTGACGCTTGTGGTCGGAGGCAATGTCGTTGGAGTTGGAGAGTAATCATATGGCTTGTTGAGGAAGACCACGTCTCTTCTATCGCCGTCATCTTCATTTCGCTTCTGGATAACCTTAGCTTTGGAGGGATGTTTGCTCTTGTGCTTCGTTTTACCGGAGATTCCGTGCTTTTTTTCTCCCTTTTTGTAGTACAGCACTGCTGGAAGCTTCAAGAGGTTGGGACCTAAATGTAAAAGAGATACTCTCCAGGATTACGTTGTAAAGTTTCCCGGGTGTAATTTAGAAGCTATTCTTACTGCTTGTTTCTCCACGACAGAATATTTTCCCAAAATATCATATATCATTCCCTGAAAGGCGTTTAACTGTGAATCCAAAAGGCTTATAGAACCTTGTGTTCAGCGGGAGGTTTGTTCTCAGTTTAGTACTGGGAATGAGGGACACGTATGCACTTTCACTAGCTACCACTGTTAAGGAATCACATAAATTTCGTCAGCACTGATTTGTGGGCGCACCAAAGGCAACATTTTTAAACAATACCCAGTTGGATTCGGCCTTGTTTTTCCTGCCCTTCGTTTCCCTTCCTCCATTTTTTCTTTCATTTTTTGTTCGTCGACATTGCGTTACAGGATTGAACCCGAGTGTCGTATCATAACTTCAACAGATGAACTGAGATCGTCCGGGTAAGTGTAGCCCTGAGGAACTGTTGCTGATGGCAGTGAATGACTGACCTCGTTTCGACAACCTGAGCGGAGGTCATCGGCTTCGGAAGTTAAGTAACTTGACTATGAAGGTGACTTCCGCTGCTCCAGTTGTCGAATGCCATCAACAACTGTGTTTCTAAGGACTTCACTGCTAAAGTGATCTTAAATTCTGAGAGTATTGCCGGCACGTTTTTCTCTCACCTTCATATTCGCAGAGCCTACACATTCGTGGGCAGTTTAACTGAACCCATTCTGAAGCGCAATCCATGTCACTGTACTTGACACAGTACGAATGGTTCTTGCAGAAATTACCTTTTGGGGCTTAAAAAGAGTAACGAAAAAAAACTGCAGAGCTGCCCATGCCAAGGTATTTTACACACATGCTCAATTTTAATTTTTAATCATCCTCACTAGTAAATAATCATGTCTGCTGTCATAATTCCTGTTTCGATAAAAGATATCACTAGCATTTTTCTTCCTTCTCATTCGAGAGGAAGGAAATTAAGGAAAGACTAAAGCAGATAAAACAATTAGGCGCTGAAAACGCCAGCGCTTTCTTTCAAGCTCAAGCCGAATGCTCGACGTGCTAACAGACGTTCATATTTAAATATAGATAAAGACAGGTTCATGACATTGTTGCTTCCAGATTAGCAGTGCAATGAGTGTCCTAGCTCCATGGAGATTTCCAATGCAAAATTGGCTCACGAGCTAAAATCTTTGCAGGCTGTAGACGGGACATACTTGAATTCAAAATTACCGTTGTACTTTTTGCTTCCACTTTTATTGACACCATGCTTGGGTTTCTTGATGGCTACGGAGTGAGGTAAATCAACCGTCCAAAATTAGATATAATCTCTTGTACATAGGAATCATTAGGCCAAGCTGCATTTTCAACTTGAATCGTCAGTTGAAGGAGTAGGATTTGTTCATAATTTAACGCCGGAGATCGCATTCAGTTCAGTGACTGGCAAAGCATATTGATCTCTCTAACTATAAACCAGAAGTGCTTTTCCGTAGAATATGTTTTGACAACATAATCCAAAGTAGCGAGCAGTGTTTTTTATTCCCTTCGATTAGTTACCCACACTCCGTGTAGATACGTATATACCAATCAAGGTTAGAGGAGAGATTAAGAATAGAGGGGTTGTTAATGAAGTGTTCAGGGGCAAAGACAAAGAGTGTCTCATATTCGTGACTACTGGTATTACAGCTTTAAAATACTATTGAATTAAAAGTGTGATTTTAAGTTGCATTGATCACCGCAGTTGAGGAAACAACTGGAGCAGTTGCAAAGACGGGATTCAAACCCATGACCGTGAGACTCTCTGCTGTACATGGCTCAACCAACTGACCTATCATGCAAGCCCGTCTGGGGGCTGGGCAGTTGCGAGTTCGTATTATATCCCGTAAATGGGGAATGAATGTTACAGAATATATGACTGTCAATTAAAAGCGTCTTTGCTTCAAATGTTTCCTTAAGTCAATCGTCCTGTGTGTTTTCATTGAAGAGGAGCGGGTGTTTAGCTTTAGGAGAAATGTCGCTTAATGGGAGCCGGAGTAATTACCCGTTCAATTTTCTTAAGTCAATCGTCCTGTGTGTTTTCATTGAAGAGGAGCGGGTATTTAGCTTCAGGAGAAATGTCGCTTAATGGGAGCCGGAGTAATTCCGTTTCAATTTTCGCAATCAGTGCATAGCTAGGGTCTTAGCTCGGAAGACCAATAGGGGCAATACATTCAGTTGCCAAGAGGATGCTCAAGTATAGCTCACAAGAGTTAACACTCTGATTACCATAGCTTGCAAGCTCTTCTCCTCTGGAAAAACTCTAAGGGCCTCTCTCGACGACAGGACTCGTGCTCTCCGCGTATATCCTGCGCTCTCTTCTCTCTCGACATCTCAATGTTAGCGCCTTTTCTGTGCCCCTTGTCTACGCCGGGTCATCAAGTCCGTATCTTGCTTAAATTAGTTCGGGAATTCATGGACACTATGGCGCTTTTGATGGCTATAACATCTCATTCACCGTTACGTCTTCGTAACACTTTCCTACTTTGTCTTTAATATCTCTTTACGGTCTATTCTTAGGGAGTTGACGGGTTTGATGCTTCGAAAAGATTATACCGGGAACAGGTGTCATTCGATATTATTTATAAACAAACGCGGGTGTTGTTCTTCAAAAGATGGCTTAACTAGCCTCATGAATCATTTAAAGAAACGAAAACGAAACCAATTTCTCGACAGAACAATGAAATTGAAACTCTTATGACAAAACACTTCGCTTCACTGAACTTAGACGACGACTCTACGCACGGGTCTGCGTTAAACCTTAAACCTAATTGACGATATCGTTCTTGCTAAAACTAAGTTCTCACGCTTTTAAATTAATCAAGTGTGGGCTAAAGGAGGAGGCTAAATAAACGCAGTCAATAAATTTACTAATTGAATTAAAGGAATCACAGGACTATAGAATACGTCATGAAAAATTGGGAATTACCTTTTGCGTCTAAGAATCCGTGTTGTATTCCAAGGCAAATAAGCACAAACAGGGCTTTTAGGCCGTAGGGGGACCTTGTCAACTTCATCCTTTGCTGTTTAACAAACGAAGAACAGGTTATATGCTGGTGCTTAAACTTAGCGATAAATGCCTTGATCTTTTGCAGCCCGGCAAACTCTAACTTGCCATTTGTTGCATAGTTTCGTTTCAGTGTTGAAAGCTATAATTGGAGATGCCGTATTTCCGTCGTGTTTCCATTTAACATTGTTCAGACAGCGAGAATTAAGTAAGAGAAAAACCTTTTAGTTTCACTGGTAAACCAAAGACAGGACATTGTCTACAACAGCAATCTACGAAATTTGCGAAGTAACAACGATGTAGCACCGTTAGGTCTTTTCCGGTTGCGCCCAAGACAAATTACTCCATTTACAGTTTCTTGATAAATTTCATTCATATATCAAGAAGAATTTCCCACAAGGTAACTTCGCGATCGAAAGATTAAATAGTAATAATGAGAGGGTCGCAAAACATTTTCTAGCGAATCATTTTCCCTGACAACGTGACTCAGCTGAGGTCCTCAGATTACGACAGTCCGTAACGAGATTTCATCGTTTTAAATTAATTTCCACTCACCTTAAAATTTTGGCTTTATAAGGAAGACATATAAAAAAAAGCCAACGGCCCTTCTGACACGTTGTTTTGAATTTCAAAAATATGATCAGATTTAAAAACATTAATTCCAACAGCTCTCTCGATGACCCCTCACGTAGATTGGTGCTCAATTCAGCGGCTTCACGCCGAAAGACACCAAAACGAGGCGTGCATTTTATTCTGAAAAAAAGTCATTCAGGCCTATTTTCAAGACTACAACCGCTAGGTATAAAAATGCGGGCTCAATTGCGCTGGTGTTTATCTATATAGAGGACCTCGTGAAAGGTATATTATTGGGCCATTCACGGGTAAATATATTTCCGTTGATCGCATGGCGACGTTTTAGGGCCACTTGACTGAGATAGGGCAAAAATTGAATACAACCAGCTCAGCGGCTTATGTTGGCAAGCGTCATATAGAGAAAAAGCAAGTATGCAACGTTTGTCATTCAATGTAATGTTAATCTCTCTTGTTTCAGGGCCAACGCATATTGCTTTTTCAGCCGTTCTACGAATTTCATTAGGTCTGGATAGTTCCTGGAGCTTTGTCGTAGCCCAATGGACGCCTGATAAAGTACGTTCTCATTCACGTGGTGGAGCACCCGAATTAGTAAGTGAGGGTCATAGATTCGACTACAGTTAAGAGCACTCGGAATCTTTTTTTCTTTTGTAACGAGTGAGCCCGAGTCACCACCGATAGCTAAAACCTGAAATCGGAATCATGATTAGCAGTCATGTGGCGCCTCCATAAACTGACTTTTTGCCGACTGATTACAAATTGATTTGATAAATTTGGGAATAATTTATCATTGCATTCATTAGAACTATTCTGATATCATTCTTCTTTTCGAGTGCAAAACGTCAGGCTCATTCTGTAAGTACGGGCGGGACATGACTTTTACTAGAAACAAAAGAAGCCCAAATAAAGACCAATCCCAAATGAACAAAATGCAATGCTCTGCCGTACTTGCAGAATAACCCAACTTCAAAGAAGGGTTCTGTGTCGAGCAGCGAAGACAACGGGACTAAAAGGAGCTTTGCCCAGAGACCTCTTTAACAAATGACCACAAATGGCCCACTAAATAGCAAATTGCAAATTTCGCACAGGGAATATCTCCCTCGCAAAGATGGATGATATCAGTCCCTCCAAGACCAACGTTTAGACTGTGATCTTCCAAGTTATTCGCTTTCCGCAACCTGCGGTATACCTTAGAGTGTCAGCTAACAAAGAGATGTGGAGTTCACGTGCACGGAGTTAAAGGCGGCAAAAACACAAATGCCAACGTTGTTACAGACTGCTGAACTCTCGTGCTAATAGCCTTTGTGTCCATTAACAAGACGGAATATTATTTTGAACATTTCGATTTTCAACAACATATCAGTATCTCCTCCCCTGTGTGCACACTATCATTCTGATCTCCATTTCGGAAATAGAAAAACGAGTCGTGAAGGATCTCTTTAATAAATCTTTATTTTGTAGTCTTTTTCTTTAGTAAACGCACAAGGCTTTGGCCGGTGAATAGTACGGCAATCTTCTTGTGGTAATATCTTGTTTATTTCATAAATGGTTTATTTTGCCCAAAGCATAGGCTGTATGTAGGAAAGAACTTTAAAATTCAAAGCCTCCAAGGCATGCCGGCAGCGAAACGCACCGAGTGGAAGAATAAGTTTTAAACGCTTAGCAGTCTAACTTAAATGTTAGTTTTACCAGAGAAGTTTTGTATCCGTTAACGTTTAGAGTAATTTTAATTCAAAACATTAACCATTTGGATCACGCGATCCCATTTTTCTTGAAATATAACACAAAGAGCCACTTGTAACTTCACGTAGGTTTCAAAGGTAAGACTCGAAAAGAACGAAATTAACTACCACGCAAGAGCGCAAATAAAGGCAACAAAATACAGTAAGTACAAACACACGCATTTAAAAACGAGATTTCTTGATCCTTACGTAATATAACCATTCTTTAGAATGCGATAGAAAAAGATGTCAACTGAAATCGAAAAGTGTCACTTTTCCGGTATTTTTTCTTCGTTCCATCAACCTTACCCACCACCATTAAAACTATCTTAGAACATCTCTGTCTACAGCAAACACAATCTTGGCGTCCTTAACTGGGGATCAGTCAAAACTGTTAATATCAAATCGATCCTCTTGTTCTTTCTTAGTGTTTGCCTTTCTTCGCAGCCTTGTCATTGATGACTTTCTTAGAAATTTTCTTCTTCTCCACCTTTTCGACTTTCTTCTCCGGCTTGACAATTTTCACGTTCTTTCCAGGAGCGTCGTTGAATTTGATTGGTTGATGAACCATCTTGGCGACAACTGGTTCGCCTCTGGGGTCAGCGTCCATTTTGATTGGTTCTGATGAATGAAGAGGACTGTCGTTACCTGACGCTCTCGAGTTGTCGTCTTCGTCCTCATCTTCATCTTCTGGACTTCCAGAACTCGCCTGATCCGGCTTGTTATTGTTCAATGAAAGAGAACAAGAAAACAGTTGATGTTAAGGAATACGAGAGGTAGCAGAAGTCCAGAAGTCTTGATCTGGAATGGAATGTGGCCCATCAGTTTACGGTATTATTTGTTTTTAGAATGACTGCTGCTAGATTTGGGCCATGATTTGCATTTAGCACGAGCAATCCCTCGTGCGGCTCTTGGTTGCGGACCAACGAGAGGCGTAGAGGTTATCAGGCGCAATCTGATTGACCATCATTTGCCGAGACCTCTATTCTAATTTTAGATAATACCGAAAACCGATGGGCGATGATTACTGTTATGATTAGTAAGTTTATATTTAAGTGCACGTCAGTGGATTTAGCACTAGAGCTCCAGCTGGGGACACTACAAGTTAAACCAAATCAATCAACTTAACTGAAATGTTGGTTTTTGTGGAGAGTGGAAAAAGCAGAGAACTTCTCGAAGAAGAGAAGAGAAGCAACAAACTCAGCCCACATACGACGCCGAGTCTGGGAAGCGAGCCTGGTCTACAACAGTGGAAGGCGTGTGCTCTTGCCGCTCCGCCAACCTTGCTCCCAAATCCCAGATCTCGGGCTTTGATGTTAAGTTATACCAACCTCAGAATCATCATCATCATCATGCTCAGAACTGGCCTCATCATTCTCATCGTCATCGTCGTCATTTTCGTCGCTTTTTTCCCCGACTATCTTAGGCTCCTCCCCAGATTTTTCGCTGTCATCCTCCTCGTCTTTAGGGACTGCTTTTTCATCAACAGCGTCTTTCGGTTTCAACTTTACCGTTTCCGGTTTATCATTGGTCCTCACTTGGTCTGTTTTCTTGGGAGTTTCTTCCTTGATTTTCTGAACTTTCACTGTTTTTCTCAGCTGATCTTTTCCTTTCGTGGTCATTTTCTTCAGAGCCTTAGCTTTCTTCGCCTTGTCGTTGGTCTTGTCCGCTTTCTTGGGCTTGGCGACAGGGAAATGCCTCTTTTTGCCCATAACAATGTGAGAATTGCCTTGACGTTCTTCAAGTAAAAAATAAAATGTTTTACAGATTTCGTATCTCTTCATTCTCTCTTCATTTGGATGCTATAAAACTGTGGGATAAGAAAAGATATTTCAAAAACGAAAACGCCGTTCTTCTCTATCAGTTTAGGAAGGCCTCTCAACTAAGCATCAGTAGATTATTTTTTCAGCAGTGATTTCTAGGGTCTCCCGGGTGGTTCCAGTCTCCTGTGGGGGGAGACGGTCAGTTTAGCCGTTAATTTGAAATGACAATTTTGTCCGTCTGCCGCGCCAGAAGACGGCTGGGATTATCCAGGGTTCTCTACTAAATCACTATCAGCAAAATGATCGATAGAGTGATTTCTCTTGACGTCACGGTAGCCATTTGGAGAAGCAAAACAAAGAAAAAATAATTCTGCTGCCTGGTCGATTCAGGCGGAAAAATTTCTGATTCAATGGAAGATCAATATGTCTCTCACGGGTCCAGCTGCCTTTTCGCTGAGTGAACACGGGCTCACTTCCCGAAACAGCGGCGGATAATCGAGCCACTTTTTACTTGATGGATCACCATTGATGACATAGTCTTTGCAATCAACTTACCATAGCCGCACTGACCGCATTTGTGTTTGCAAGTCTCTCTCACCCAGCGCACCATGCAAGCTGTGCTGGCGAACTTCTTGCAGACCTCCAAATCCTGACAGCCAATGAAAACTCCATAAGGAACTAAAGTGGATATGCAACAACAGAGTGAGTCAGAGACTTGCTTTATCAATTTATTGCCTTATGAACCCAGCTGATATTAAATTTTTATGCTTCATTCAATTCTCAACGAGCCACCACAATTTCATTAGTATTGCCCTTGGTTAGTTCATTTTAACTAGTCACACTTGTTAGAATAAAATATTGTAGCACTTTGGGCAATTTCAGAAGTCCATAACCCACAAGTATGGATCTGTCTCATTTGGCCTTGGCCCATCAGTTCACGGTGTAGGATCTATATTTTTTCGTTTTTTGTTCCTTTTAAGCATTAAGCATTCTTTTTTGGCTTCTTTGTTTTTCCGGTAGTCTCTTAGTGTTATGTTTCACCTGTTCATTAGTGTCTTTTGTACGTCTCGCTTCATTAGTATGTTCAGTTCGCTTTAGCTTTTTCTTTGCATAATTTATTAGTGTATATAACCTTTAATTTCATGTTCTTGCCTTACTCTTGGCAAGGCAGTCGCGCTACGCGCAGTTTAAACGAATTAGTTCCGTTCCGCTACTATCAGTCAGCAGTGTATCAGTTCATCTAGTTTCTACAGTCGTAACAATGTAAGTATTCCTTCTCAGTTTCCGTCGTTTGTCGCATTTCATATAACCTTTGTATCGTGTTTACTTTTGTAACCTTTTATTCCACTTACTTGTGTTTTCAGTTTTCAACCCGCATCTCCACATTTCAATTAAAGCATATTTTTATTCAAGTGGTGTTTGGAAAAGTTACGTTCTTGAGCCCTCCGGGCTGTTTAGCCTTCTGGCAGTTACACACGGTATTATCTAAATTTAGAATAGAGGTCCCGCCAAATAATGGCCAATCAGATTGGGCATGAAAATCATAACGCCTCTCACTGGTCCGCAACCAAGCGCCGCTCGAGGGATTGCTCGTGCCAAATGCAAATCATGGCCCAAATCTAGCAGCAACCGTTCTAAAAATAGATAATACCGTTAACTGATGGGCCGCTTTCCATTGCAGATCGAGACTTCTGGGTTATGGACTTCTGGCAATTTTCAATTGAGTCTTAAAAATGAAACAGTTTTTAACTGAGTCTCAGAAGTAATTATGCGATTGCTTTGGTTTTCGTTTGCTCTCTGTGACCGGATCAAACAAACTGGCGCGAACTTTTCAACCAATCAGATGCAAAACTAAAACCAAGGGATTAGTCACTCGTTTTCCCGCGCTTGACGACGGCTGCGTTTACTTCTTTTGCGTTCTGATTGGCTAGCAAAATCAAATCGTGAATTACTTTCATTTGTGATTGGCTGGAGGATGGAGTTCCTTCAAAACGTGATTGGCTCGGTAATTACTTTTGTTTTGCTCTTACGACACTCGATTGAAAACCACTCTCGCTCTAACTGAAAAATTTCGCGCCTCGTTCTCAGTCAGTTGGAGGCAAAAGCAAATGACAGTTCTCACGCGTTTTCCCGCCCTCGTCGCCGGCTGCTTGAATTTGCTTGCGTTATGATTTGCTCATTCGATTGTTCGCGTCCGACCTGATTGGCCAAAGTAGTTACTATGCATTTGGTTTCACCGCAATACTCAAATAAAAACCTCTCTTTCAATGATATTGTAAATCAACGCTGTTATTCCTTGTTATTTCCCTTATAACTTACTTTCACACAATTTGCAGCTCTTTCTACAGTTCTTCTGCGTCCACACATCTCTGCATTGTCCGGTTAAAGCGTAATTTTTGCAGTAAGGCTGGTAGTCGTCGCATGGAAATAGTTTATCTTAAGTGAAAATAAGACGTGAAAAATAAGTATTCATGGAACAAGTATTTATGGAAGTATATATATACTTGAATGTTGGGCGCGATTCAAATTCCACATTTCCTTGAAAGACTGTCCCCTCCTCTCCCCCAAGCAACTTTTGTCCTGTTTGACCAATGACAGGGGTTCTTGCACCATTCAAAACAACGATATATTTATTTCCATACTGCTGACGTCAATGTCCCGGCACAGTTCGTTAACCTTAGCTTACAGAATTTGTTACCTTTCTCTTCTTTTGTTAGCTGAAGGTCATCCATAATTTTCTCGTGTTCTGGAGAAATTAAATGACAGTTATCAGGAGGTTCCTAGAACTGATATAACTGTTTTTATTTTCCGACCTCTTACTTACCCTTCACGGAGAGGTATATGTCACATTTTGTTGGTAATGTCATAAATTATGGAATGTCTTTCCTCCAGCGAGGCGCCGCTGCTGACAATGCAACCTCGTTCCAGGGGCACGTTTCGCAAAAGTCCCGAAACTTTTACGGCGTATTTCGGGTGACTGCACATAAATCCCTCTGTATCTTCAAAACGGAAACGTTTCACGGTATGAAACTTGGCAAATATTTTGCATTTTCCGGTCTTGAAAACATGTTAAAAGATAAGCTTTCCCGAATGAGCGGATCGTGCTTTGAAAACTTGTTTTTCGGGACTACTACGAAACGGGCCCCTGGGGTCTTTTATCTTCTCCTGTGGGTGGAGTGGGGGCATGAAGGACCCTGGGAACGACGCGGGAGACGAGGAGGCAAAAATAGCCCGTGTAAGTAAAAAGCAACCGAATCGAACTCCCCAGCTCACCATTGCATCAGTGTCTATCAGCTATTTATTTTTCCACACACCTGTTCTGGGCTTTGGCGCAGAGGGCATCACTAAGGCAGCTGTAGAGTCAAATAAAATCAATAGTCGTGAGCGACTGACTACAAAGAAAAATGAACGAGGCACACAACGTAACACTTTCCGGTATTCCTGAGATTCGCATTAAAAGAGAAAAGTTCGTAACTTGAAATATCGCATGGAATGATCTTAAGCAGCGAGGCTCTGTGTTTCATGTGTGCTTGCAAAATTCAAAGGTAATTATAAAACTGCTCAATTATAAAGCTGTTATGCTACAAAATATACCTGCCATGGCCGGCGGATTGCCATCAGAAGCCTTGTTTCCAACAATGTAAGTTGGGGAACCTGCAATGACAGCCGTTGAGACTTTTAAGTGATGAAGCCTGAGGGATCGACTCAGTTTCGTGTGCTTACGCACTCGACCGATCTCGACTCGCACGTACCATTTAGGTTTGACTCGCTATGACTTTTCACATTCAAATTTTTCCTCGGGCTGTTGAAAATGTCTCATCAGTTTTGTAATGGAAGTTCATTTACATCTTAAGTACTTCGGAAAGGAACTTCTTTGATGAGCCTGTTTCGCGCAACACAAGCTAGATCTAAGGATTCTTCGAAACGGTCTCGTTTGTCATCGGTGCTATACATCATGCTTCGAGACCTCAATCAATCTCAAGCTAGTGAATCCAAATAAATTATAATTCATAATAATTATCATACATTTGCATATGTTTACCTGATGGAGGACCCTGCACTAAGGCTTGAGGCTCCGGCAACCTCATTTTAACACCGTTAACTTTGATTTCTGAAAATACATCAGCTAGTCACTATACACACAAACCATCAGCTGAAATTAAATCAAATCATAATACTAACATGGAGCGCAGGAAAACGCGTGCGAGCAAGTCACGATCGGTTTTCCTGTTGCCTGTGATTGGCTGAGAATGTTGTGCGATTTTTTTTTTTTTTTTAGCCAATGACCAAGCAAAGTAATGCCAAGACCAAACTGCGGGTAAGGGTATGTATAAAGCTCTCCTTTACCTGGTAATTTCTGGTTTCCTTTTCCAACAACCATGGCGACAACTAGGAAAATAAGCGGAACAGTAAGTTGATTGTGCAATTCATTGTCCCAATCATTTGATTACATACCTGTATGTTGTCCTTGTTGGGCATAAGCACAGCACGTGATTGACAGCACAGCGACCAAAAGGAGCTGTCGTCTATCCATGGCGTATCCTAGGAAACGAGAGTTTACGAAATTAGTCCCTTGTCCCGACGCGCTACTTGTCGTGGTGCAGAGAGTTTCCGACCATTATGTGTGACTTAAAGAGGTATTTAATTTGAGAATGTTTTCGTATAGAAACCTCTAATACTGTTTCACTGCCGACTTTTTAGTGAAGTTGGTGAAAGCGCCAGTCGGCAGATCGCGGGTACGATTCCCGGCCGGACAACACTCACGGTCTTAAAATAACTGAGGAAAAGGTGATTCCTTTGCTCTTGTGACACCTGCAAGAGGTCAGCCCGAATGACCACGTAGAAATGGCGGTTCTGTCCCCTGCATCTGTCATGGTTAGTAGAGGAGCATAAAGAAACAATCCAGGGTGCCATATTACTGGATAAATTAATTATATCAGCTACTGTTCTGCAATCCGAAGGTAAATAAGTGATGATGATGATGACGACGACGACGACGATGACAATGACGACGATGATGACAAACAGCTACTGTGCTGGTCCGTTAACTTTAAAATATTGATATCAAACACTAAATTGACCTCCTGTCGGAAGTTAACATAGCACGCCAAAACTGTTACCTAGTTCACAGGACTGCTTCAAACTAAAGTATAATTAAGGCAGCTCCTCGTTGATCAACTGTAAACCGGTTTTCTGTTGATTGTATCCTTTATACGTTAATTTTAATATAAACCAATGATGGCCAATTTTAGGTCGTAGAACGGTGTCTGTTTGATAAGCAGTTCACCGAATAATCATGTTACGCCTGTACAAAGTGATTTGTCTTATTTTTTTATGGTTTTGTTTCCGCTCTCCCTGAGCGCGCCGTGCTTAGTTTTTCTAATTATTTACCTTTCCTTTGAAAGAATAAAGAAAGTTGACGTAATTTTTGTTGACCAAACTACTGGCACAAATCCTATCAGTCATAATTTTTTTTAATGATCACTTAAATCTCACAAATTTGCGAAAGATGGTTAAACCCCTCCTTTAACATCACAAAACTAACAATTTTCGATTTATCTATTTATCGCGATAACAAAGGGATTTTTTAAAGGAAACATCTAGGAAGGTTGTTTATTGGTTTGTGACATTCCTGACACCTAATCTACCGGTTAATATCGTCTCAAAATACAAAAAGAAACTCTTTAGAGAAACGTGAAATAATTTGACTTCATTTAAATTTTCCACGAGAACTAAAGTTTTCTTTAGTTTTCAAGCTGTGTCAAATCATGAAAGAAAGTTCTTAATTTTAATACCTGAACAGTTACCACAACATAATATAGCGAAAAAATGGGGCACACGATTGTCCCAAAGTTCAAGTGCTCCTTTACTGTCGTATAAGTTTTAAATACTAAACAAATTTCAGAAATGAAAGTCATAGTCCCTTACCTTCAGATTATTGTGGTCCTTCTTGTCACTTAAGTTTGCTCAAGTTTTGATACGAGAATTTATGTCATGGAACTGAAATTCCAAACAGTGGGGAAAACGATGTTCTGCTGATAATTCCTTCAACACACGTGACTTCGTATCGACGGGTAATTTGATTTGAAAGGAATAAACATTCACTAGAAGGCGAGATTGTTTTCATTTTGAGGCCACATTTTTACTGGTAACAGCTCTGTTGAACTCTTTCACAAAAACTGCGATTGAGGAAATGTAAAGCTTACAAGACCCATTGGTTCGACAGGCACTGCAGTGAGCAGCAATTTGGCACCAAAGCGGGAAACAGGATATTGCCTCTTACACATTGACAACAAGACATGTTCTAGCATCTTTTTAATGTAGCAGTACATCCGTAAAATCTAAATCAAATGAATACAATAAGACAAGCCATAACCAGCGGTATGGTACATGAACGTGGCGTAGCGTGACTGGTGGAGTTTATGTGTCCTCCACAAGCTATTTGCATTTGAACGATCACGAAGCGGAAAGCACCATGGGAACGTGAAGAAAAGCTGCTTCTTTTTCCTTCCCAGCCTCCTTTGTACGTTGATTTACATGATTGCAGAGGCCTACAATGCAGCCTTTGGGCAAGTTACAAAGGGATTGAGAGTTCATTTCAGCCTCCTCTTCAAAACGAGTCTGAATGCGAAAGTCTTTCTTATGAAAATCAGCTTTTATTCATATGCAAGGTAAAACCAGTTACCATCACAAAACGTTTGCACTTGGACTCGCTTTGAAAAGAGGCTGATATGAACTCGGAAATGGCCTATTGAAATCACGAACCCGAATCGTACGCCTCCGACTCTTCGTCGATCGTATACAATCGATGTCTCATCGGTCGGACGTGTCTGTACATGTCGTCATCGCTATCATCGTCTTCGAAGAGTGGATTAAAAGTGACATTACTTTGAACTTCACTTTCAAACGAGTCACTGGCGGAAGTAAAATCACACGTCCGGAGGGTCTGGGTACAACTGGCGGAAAATCCGGGACCTTGCCTTCTTACGTGTGCAGCGAATGAGATCCAAGCCTCGATTTGACTAAGATCATTGAGCACTGAAGAGGGCGCCTGGCGCTCGGAAAGGTTTTCAGAATCCGTTTCTCGCTTTGGTCGTTGACTTCGTCGCGTAAGAATCTTAGTGTGCATCTTTACTTTAGGGCTAGGTTCTGTTTCCACTGCACCTTCATTCCCAGTCTCCGTCCGTCCACGAAAAGACTGCTGTTGGGAAATGAATGAGGGCTCATTTGTCTTTGTAACTGAGCCTTTTTCTGGTTCAACCCACGATAGCTCATCTAACCCTGAATCTTCGCTTTCTTCATTTGTAAAACGTGCATACTTTCTCCGGCGGAAAATTTCTGCGAGAGACTTGAGCCTTGTGGTCGCTCCTTTTCGTGTTTGCCACATCTCAGTTATAAAATCGGGCTCCGTGTATGACCGAAACTTTTGACTATTCAATCGCGTCTTTGCCAGCTTCATTTCATGAGAATCGTCATTCACTTTGATGAAATCACTCGCTGAATAATCTGCCAGTGAGGGTAGCAGTTGATCTTTTTTCGGTTCCATTGCTACTTCATGGCATTCTGTGAGGGTCGACAAGATATTTGTCTCCATCAAAGCGATCTTCTTTGACGCCTCCCCTATGAACAAAAACAAGTCATTACATCAATATGTTTTAGTATAGAGTTAAAGTCACATCGCAGCATTGCAGTTTTCCTCACTTCTTTAAAAACCACCCTACTCACCGTCCGCAGACGGGTAGGGAACTTGTTTCTCCATGTGTGGGATTGGGTTACTTAGTACCACAACTGTTAGGCTGAAGAGGAAAGAGGACGAATTGAACCGCATATATCACTAAGGTGCCGCCAGCCTCTTTTAGACGAAGATAACTGAAGACTGTGGGCGTACCTCATAACGTACCTCGTATCTTGCAGGCTTCTTGATCAAGTTCTTTCCACTCGTGAGGGGTTATTTCTTCATAGAAACTAAAAATAGAAATGGATATTAAAACGTTTTAAAAAGTTCTTGCTCACTAAGATTATCAATCCTTAGTAACTATGCTTACATTGTGGGAAACGTTTTGCAATTGTTATAGGATTTAATGGAGTCCAAACCAGTGTTGAAATTGAGCGCATCTCAGACCGGCAGCCTGTTGATAAACAGTTACAGTCGTCAGGTACTTGACACGATTATTTCTAGTCTGTCCCCATGGAATCGATCCAGAAAAACCCATGATAGGAGCGCACGACTAGGAACCAGATTAAGCCTTTCTTCCAAAAATCCGATCACGTGGTCTTTGTTCTTTTGGTCAGAAATCCGGTCATATTTGTTCCTTCTATCACTGAAAAATCCATTTGTTCTGGCTATAACTTTATGTGACAGGGAAGCCCAGTTAGGTAGCTAATTTAATGGTCTAAAAACAAAATGAGACACATTTATCCAGTTATAAGAGAGGAATGATACCGGCACTTTTTGTGACGCTACACCTGTGATCCTCATAAAATGCAAGGGTTCACTTCAAGTCCGGCAATTGAACTTTGTTGTATAGAGTAATTCAAAATGGCGGCAAAAAGTCCGAATCGTGTTTGAATACATTTTTGCACTTTTTATACTACATGTTTTTAACTTAGGCAAGAGACTTGGTTATGCAGACAGACTTCTCCCTTTGTCCTTCATCTATAAATACTTTAAATAATTTATGTGATATAACTGCTTTGTCTTAAAATTTAAAGATATGTAACAGCTTTTAATCAAACAGAAACTTAAAAACAAAATAATGGAAAACTTCCTTACTAAACCTTATTTGGCTTGAATATATGGCTTTGTGACAATATAGACATTCACCTAATAAACAATATTTTAGTTAAAATCATTTTACTAATTTTCGCGTAGTCTTGAAGCTATTGATTGTGCAAATCAAGCACAGACGTACTCTGGTAAACCATGCATGCTAAGAAAACATGATAGTCCTGATTTGGGCTAGGGATTTTCAGGTAGTTCTTGACAGTTTTACACGCATTAAATGAAATTGAACCCCTGCGAAATTGAAAGGGCGTTTCATAACCTAAAATATAAAGAAATCGCAATACTTTCACGCCAAAATACGAGAACAACAAACTTCTGTTCGAGCATTTACTTGGAAGAATAAAAAATTTCACTGATTCTCAGTCTTGCTTGAGTTGGTCTCTCTGGAGATGATCACAAAGCACATTTCTACACCAGTTTGAGTGTTATCGCACTGTAGCGGTGTAGCATTAACTTAAAAAGTGTCAACTTACTTTTCCAAGAGAAATTCATCTCGGTAAAAACATCTTCTCCAACAAAAAAAGCCATGCTTGCACCACAGGCAACGACAATCCTTACAACACTCCGCCATCAAATGTTTAAAAAGCACGCCAAGCGAAGAAAATCTTGCATTATAAAGCATCGCATTTTCTTCGAGGAAACTGCATTGTCAATAAATAGCTTTGTTCAACGGCATAACGGGCAAACCAATTTTCCCTCTTCACTAATTTGTTTTTGGGAGCGATTAAAACAAACTTTTTGTCTGGAAACTAATTCACAGTTCATCATGGATACAATTCTTTTCAACGCAACATACATAATTTATAAGGAGGGTTTCTTTACATCAAAGACATCATTCGATTTGTGACTAATTTTGCCTGGCAACAGTATCCACTCAATGCTATATCACTTCTGCAAGAATCGAAAATTGTTCGGGAATCAAATCAAGCAACGCCCTGATCTCGACAACTCATTCGGCGTAATTCGATCAGCTATCGGGTAAGAATATCGCTCAAGATTAAACCATATAGCAAGTTATTGTTTTTTTTTCTTTTGTATACAATAATTTTGTTCGATCGATTATCATTTCCTAAAAATGATAAAATGACAAAAGAAACAACGAAACCATCGCTTAAAACTTGCACAGATTCACAGACGGGTGATTCGAACTGTACAGAAAGACAAAATGCTATTTTATTGCACATCATATACACAAAAAAGAAAACATTCCCAGGGTAAATACATCGTGATTCCTTTATTAATCCGGAAAATAATTCATTTCACCTAACTAATAATGATTTGAAAGCCGATCGGAGACCATTCAGAATAGCAGGCCGATTCGACAAATCATTATTAGTGTGGGCCTGCATTTAACATTCAAAAAATTCAAAGCAATGAAAATACGTCAAGTGTGAGCTAATTGTTATCTATGTGCTTGTAAAGAGTTTTGCTCAACGCCTATGATCTCTGTCATTGCCTAAAATGGCGTAAACGCGTGAGCGATTGAATTGAGTCTTTCGACAATTTAATGTGGGGGATGAGGTGGTCTGTACTTTAACCTCGCAATAATTGCGTCTAAAGTATGATCTGGGGGCGGTAAGACGCACTGCCATCGTTGTGTGACCTTTGCCCTTGTAGAAGGTGGAAGTTCCTGCACTAAATCAAGAAGCGTTGGGTCAGGTTCGCACAGGTTTATGCGTTTGAGACGTTTGCAGTTCTCCACTAAAGCATTTACCAACACTGCGTCTGCGACAGAATCCATCGACGCGAAGTTTATAAGTGAAACCGCCTCTATGAACTCGCAATGGCGTATCATATTTGGAAAGAACATGCTCTCCGAAATGCTGGCCTTGCCGAACGCTCCGTATTCTAAAATCTGCAGCTTTGGTAACATTCTTAAAACTTCAGCCATTGCCGAAGGATTGATGCTGGAAGACTGGTACACTCCTAAGCACTTTAATCTGGGACAAGATCGTGATAATATGTATAGTGCCTCGGGTGTCAAGGTTAGGCTCCATCTCACGTCTAACATTTCTAGGAATGTCCCGGTCTCCATTCTTGCCATCTGCAGCAACACTGCGTCTGTAACCGCGCGGCCAACGCCGCAGTAAGACAAATTGAGATATCTCAGGGCCCTCGCATTGGTGACGAGGCTAAGGAGACCAATCTGTGTAATGTTAGAGCACGCTGAAATGTCTAGTTCCTCCACAGGCACGTACTTCCACTCGGGAATCACGAAGCAGTCATCGCGCACCGGAGTATAGCGAAGAAGAAGCGTTCTTAGTCGAGAACACGATCGGAACAAAGTGCAAAATGTGCGTCCGTAGACGTACTTACACCCGTTCAAACAGAACGATTCCAGAAGCGGGCAACATTCAGCCACTTTACCAATCACATCGTCTGTGATGGTGTCACAGTTTGTACAGTCAAGAATAACCAGTCGTTGCATTTTGGTGAACATTGAAGGGACCGCGCCCTTTGAAGAGTTATTTCCAATGCCTAAGTATTTTACTTCGCAGAAGTGTCTTGTTATTCGTCCCAAAAAAGAGAAATCTCCTTTAATGGGCCTTAATTCCACTAGCTCCAACTGCGAAGGGAATTCGTAGGTGATTTCCGTGTACTTTGGAGGCGGGCTTGGCGGACGCAACTTAGATCCACGACTAAATATCAAATATTTCAAACTTTTGCATTTTCTGTTCAACTCACTCAGTAACTCCAGCGAAATTTTACAACCACCCAAGTGAAGAATTGAAAGCGAATGAGAAAACCTTGTCCTTATCAACATGTGCAGGGTATCTTCGTCTATTTTCGCCGCTTGCCTTTTTATGTTGACAGATTTCCATAACGAATGGTCATAAGCTAGTCGATGCCAGTCGCTGCAAACCTTTGCTACTCGCCCCAAGTCCGTAATGGGCAAGAAAGAAAACACCTTTAGAATCACAATTTCCGGCAAACAATCCATGCTTGGATGGATTGCTAGCTCTTAAAGCCGCTATGCTTTTAGCGGCGTTTGAGTGAGTGTACTCAATCCATCTTACTCAATTAATTGATAATGATTACACGTCACAGAAGCCATTAAACAAGGCAACTGTTGAGGCCTCGCGCTATAATGGCGCGTTCGCGGGAATGGCGCGCGTTAAAAATAAAGGTTACTTCAAAACAGCTTGATCACTATTACTTTTTTCTGAAACACAATATTGCACTGGTGTAAAATGAAACAACTAACTGAACTAGTTGAGAAAGTAATTGAAGTAAACCGGTTTACCAGCCAGTGCGCATGTTTGATCACTCGAGGTCTCTCAATTTGGAATCAATCACCTCAATTGCATTACTTAAATCTGCGAGCTCCACGAACCAGTTGGTTTCTACGAAGGAACAAGCAAATGACAAGTCATCATCATGGTAACAAAGCTCTGAGAAATAAAAATATATTTTTAAAAAAATATATTTTCATTTTTATTATTTTTATTATTAACTATATTAATTTAATATAATTCATATTTAATAATATTAATATTATTATTATTAATATTATTATTATTAATATTCTATTTAATTTGGCTTAGTTACTTTCACAGCTCGACATTCAGTCAAAACGGAGGAACAACGTAGAGTAATACTGTGCTTGGATTTGGAGAGGAATTCAATCACGGATGTTTTAAGGGCGGAGCCTTCTTTGGAATCCTACGCGACAGAAATTTGGACTGATTGGATGACAGCTATCCAAGAGAATTTATCACAGTCAAATCCCTCAGTGCTTTCTGACAGACAGCGCAGGACCGTAAGTCCATTGCAAGGGGACTGTCACGCTACCATAATCGGCCCCGAGGGATTATCGTAATACTATGGCCAAGACCAGGAGCCTCTGAGCGCTAGCTACCGCAACTGGCCCCCTTTTTATAATCTGCTTTGTTTACTCATACATGGTGTCATGGCAGACATAAGGTGTCCAACATTTTTTTCCGACGGAATACGAGTGTGCAAACCGTTCACTGAGCTGGACAGAGAAGAATGGCAGACGACACTTTCTCTTCTATCGATTTTAGCAAACGGGCTCGTGCATTCGGTCTGCGCATTCTCAAACCGATGCGCCAAAAGACACTATAAGGAATGCAGCATGCGGTCACAACCACTAAAAGAAAGCTGTCGTAGTGACGTACATGTTTTACCAGTGTTTTATGTGGTAGTCGGCTCTTTTCCGAAATATTGGCATGCACTTTTCTTCCGCAAAGAGAGAAAGAAAGAGAGAGAGACGCCGAAAGTATACCGCGGAGAGAAACAATACTGAGTTATTTTGGACTTACATTCAATCTCATGGCGAAGAGCAAAGAAACGATTGAGTCTGAAGTGCGCACCGTGGTTTTTAATTTACATTTGACGAGCGATTAGCATCCACATTACACTTAATCACTGAACCGACGCCAATCTCGGTTTTCTGCGATGCTCGGTTTAAAGCGAGTCTTTCTTCGTTGACCGCTTATTTAATTAGCATTGGCAAACCATTGCAACTCCTTACCCCTGACTGCGACGCATTTCCGTGAATGCAGACAACAGGTCTAAGAATTTGTGAACACTGATATCAAGCTATTTGGTTTTTCTCTATAAAAACAACGTCTATGACCTTTCATGTGGCATTACATTAAGCGTGAACAAATATTTTAATGCCTTATGGACTTCATAAAAAATAAACTTCATTCTCTTCATGATAAATTCCAAAATAGAGTTCCTTTGAAAACCTCCCCACTTTTCCGCAGTTTTCTGCAAGACGTTTGGTTTTCTAGTTCCTTGCTTGCAAGTAACTTTGAGTTACTTGTGGTTACCAAGGCAACTGAGTTCTCTAAAATCTGGCGTTGTATTACATTCCACAATCGTCAGGAACTGCTAAAACAAACTGACAAACACGCATCAAGTGATTACTGTTATCATTAAGGGACCAAACATTCGGCTACGTCTCACGGTGTGTAAAGAATAAAATTCAATTTCCATGCATTTTAGTTTACAAAAGACATCGATAGACAAATTGTAAGAACTTTCTTGAACAAAACATACTGATTGACGTAACGCCAGACTACAATGCTTCAAAAGGTCACGAAAAAGCTGCCCCTGGCTTGTGATCTGTGTATGCAAAAAAGCTGGCCAATCAAAAACACAATAACAAGATCTTAGCGTGCATGAACATAATAAGAAATCAATCAAAACATATATTGCTGGTGGTAATTAGCGGTACTTATGATGTGTATTTTAACTGTCGTCCATAGAAAGCTGTTAAAACATTTGGCAAATATCTCATAAATGTCTTCGAGCTAACTCCTGAATGCCTCTATACGATTTCAAATCATGTTTAAAAATCTCACTCGTCGATTTTATCTAAATGTTCGTGACTGGAAAGATTGTCTTTGTCAAATATTTCTTTGAGGGACAGCGGGGCAGGCTCGTCCCGAAATCGAAGATAGCGGATTTTTCTCATTTCCTTTTCAGAGGGAAGATCCTCTCTGAGTTTTCTCAGCCTCTGATCAATGACCTCGTTAAAATCCATAATTCCAAGGCTGGACAAATCAGGCAAGGAGCGAGAGAGGCCATCGTCTCTACTGGCTTTCAAGAGCAGAGAATTCCTAAACAATTCTTCGTCAGTCAAAAACTCTCGCTCTTCATGAACAATATTTTCGACATCTGAGTTCCTAGTTCCGTTGATTTCTTCCGTTTGATCTTGCTCAATGTTTATCGTCGGAATTATGTCACCCGCTGTTCCATCTACTTCATTTGTTCCCCCTTTCTCACGTTCGCTTGAGCCAGTATTGGGTCTATATAAGAAATCTCTGACCCTTTCATTAAGTTGTGCAGGCGATGCACTTACTTTCAACTCTTCAGTACTTCGACTTACCAACATATCATTCTCGAGGGAACCGTAGCCCCGCCTTAGGCCTCTAAGAGCAGACAGAGAGCCAATGGCCGGCGGACCACTGCCTGACTCTACGGCTGATGTATCCATATTTAAATC
The DNA here is from genome assembly GCA_014634185.1 of Astreopora myriophthalma. Taxonomy (NCBI): domain Eukaryota; kingdom Metazoa; phylum Cnidaria; class Anthozoa; order Scleractinia; family Acroporidae; genus Astreopora; species Astreopora myriophthalma. Next base: position 1,900,329 of record BLFK01000545.1, read on the forward strand.
TGGCGAAGACTTAGGCCGGCATAGATTGGCTGCAGCACCAGAGGCTAGTTTACTAATGCCGCTTTTTGGTTCATTTCGCCTGCGCCGAGAGGTCGCGGGGCTGCGGGGCGGATGAGGTCTTTCCACGTAGTGAATTCCTTTACCAACCAACGCTGTTTGCTTAGCGCTGATCTGCGGCAGAAACGGCTTCGACAGAGTCTCGCTGTTTGTCCTTTCTATACCAAGAGGTGAGATCCCAATTGGCGCGCAGCGTAACTTCCGATCATTGAAGTGTCCGGGACTGCTATAAGAATTCCCAGTCGTTGTTTTCTCTTGAGAGTAAGGAGTTGTGGGACGCTGCTGTCTACCACGCGATAACCGCAACCCAGATATTTCGGCTTGTAAATTGACCAGATTGTTGCGCAATTGTAGATCGAGGTGTTGAAGATGTCCAACCAGCTTTCTATTCTCACTGGCGTTTCGTAGAGTCATTGTTCGACTAAGATCGCTCGATCGCATCGTGCCAACGCTCTCAGACTTCTTCATACCTCCTTCCCTCATCAAGATCAAATAGGTTCAAATGGCAAAGCAGACAGCATCAATAACAGCAAGCTGACTTCGCTGTGACGCTTCAAGTGACCTCTCACGTCAGTTAGATAGACTTAAAGCAACAAACTGCATAGTTTCCCTGCGGTCAGGGGATATCGTGCCAAAATAATCACGTTCTTCCTGTTTTGAGATTGCTATGTGTCCATAATTCGTCACGCACATGATCGCATCATGCCACATTCATATGTCTTCCTCGAGGGCTCTCCCTCGTGTCTCGCGCTTCGGCTGCTTGATACACCGCAGTACCGGGAGACACTCGCGTTGTGCGCAGTTTCCAACAAATTTGGCCTTTTCTTGGGAAGCTAAGAATGAAGCGAATCCTGTGTTTAGCTGCTTGCGTGCCTTTTTGTCAAACACTCGCACACACGCGAGGCACAAAACTGAGCCAGCGAGACATTTCCCTTTCATTCTATGATGCGCGCGCATTGAGCGGGAAGAGCGAAAACCAAGATGGCGCCTCGAACAACAAATCGAAAACAGCAGGCAAATGTACTTAAGCAAGCTTGGGAATGGGCAAATTTTACGGAACCTGAAAATATCACTCAAGAAAATGTTGAGAGTGCCTACCGGATCACGTCGACTTGTTGTTCTCCGGGAAATTGCAGGTAGTGATCGGTAGCGAGTGGTAAAGTTAAGTAATTTAATAGGCACCAATGAAGCTAAGTTTAGGGTGGCCGGTGTTAAAAGTCACAAAATCTAATGACTCCTGAATGTCACGACGAAGCTGATGTTCAGGCTGAAAATAACTGGTGAAGTGTCACGAATTAGGCCGGAAAACCACATAAATGCAACAGGCAGGAACACAGAAATCCGCGCTTTTTGTACGAAAAGATATATTGGGGAGGAGTGAATTTCAAACACAGATAATTTGACAGAATTATTTTAATGAAAATTTCACCGAATGAATGGTAGTTGCAAGTTGTCAGACGCCCAGGCCTCTTCATGTGGTACTGGTTTGCTGTGTTGGCTCGGCTTACGAAATCTCGCCTCACCATAGGAAATAATGTGCCATCTGAAGGGCTGACTGTGCTCGCCTGATATTAATTTGTAAGGTGTTGGTTTTTCCGATGGGAGTAGCAGTAACAGGGCTGAAAACTCATCCAGTTACCAGAATAAAATTCTTCCAACTGCACATGCTTTTTGCTGTCTTTGAGTTCTGTGTTCCATCTTTGCACCTGTTAATCTCAGTAACCAGGCTGAAATTAAATGAAAACACGAATTTTCTGCTGCTGATCAGGCAAGTGCAGTTGCCACACAAAAGGCTCTCGTTAATTAATTAATTAATTTATTTATTAATATAATATATGTTAATATTTTAGGAGAAACTGCAAAGCCAATCCAAATTGTTTCAACTGCCTTGGAGAAAAGTTTTGGCTTGGTGAGATAAAAGGTAAGTAATTAAAGCCTTATTTAAGGGGGGTAAAACACTTAATCGTGAACAACACTTCTAATCAACTTGAGTCCCTTGGAAGAATATCTTAAAGTACAAAAATTACAAAATTCAGATCCTAATAAAACTATTTACAATGTATACAGAATAAAAAATAATTATTCATGATGAATAATAATATTAAAAATATTATGGATGAAAATGTGGCAAATACTGTACCTCTGGTTCAGTGAATAGTTTTACATAATACCTTCCTTAAAGATGTTATAGATGGCTTCTTTCTTAATTCAGTTGGCAAAGAATTCCACTGCTGATGTGTACTTACGACGAAACATTTTCCATGTTCTGTTCATCTTCAAAATGACATGCAAAAATTTAAATTATGGTATATCTGGTTGATCTGGAATACCTGTCAAACAATTTTCAATTAAAATTAATGTTAATCACAGTTACAGCTAAGTTTTGTTTTTGTTAAGATAAGAGATCGAAATGTTGCAGGTAAAAATTCATTCGGGCAAAAATTATTTGATTTTAAATTTCCTTTGTCTGCCTCCCACCTATTCATTACTGTAAATGAGATCCAAATAGATTACAAACCAAACTTGGTTACAATAATTTTGACCTGAAATCAATTTATACCTACAAAAGAAACATTTATTAGCATATTAATTTTCATCTTCCTGCTTGAATTTAAGGCTGGTTTACATCCTATGATTTGTCCTGATCTGCCGGATTACACGCTGTGATTTGTTGGCCAGACAGTATTGGGACATGAATTGTATCTGCATTTTGACACTTAATTTAAAAAATAAAAAAGTTTGACACTTAATCCCTGGCCAATTTATAAAATTGAAATCGACAGCCTATTCAGCTGATTCATAAAATTAAGATCTGCTGCAGTGCAACATTTTTAACAAGTTGGACCAACAAAAGGACCAGTTTACTGCCATGTTAATTAAAATCAGGTCATAGGGTCATGCATCAAAATACAGCTAGGATGCCTGTCCATATACCGCCAGGTGGACAAATCGCATCAATAAATAATAGCATGAAATCTGGTCTTTACACTACGCTCATTTATAGACTGTGATTATTGTCTCAAAAACAATTCAGTAATTATGTGATCTGTGTTGTGACAGATGATTACTGGTTAGATTGCGAAGATCCAGAAAGTGAAAGGAGGCCTGAGGTAAGCAGTATCTCCGTAGAACATACTTCATTAAGCACACAAGCTTCTGTCAATCAAAAGACATGTTATTATTTGGACTTCCCTATTATTTTCATCCTATTGCCATCCTTTTTTGGGGGGGCGGGGGGGGGGGTCATTCTCTAAGACATTAGAAAGTTCACTCCATAATGTAAGTGCACACAATACTTGCACAGAATTTCACCACAATTTCACAAATTTCCAGTCACATAAGCTGTTATTCCCCAAGCTTCAGGTGGAACATACTCCTTTGTGTTTTGCAATGGTCATTCTTAAGATTCCCAGCAGCTTTGTATTCAATAGTTAGTTGTATTCCATTGCTTCTGTTAGATGTTTACTTGGGTCCATATTTGTTTTCTGAACCAACCCATAGAGCTGTTGTAATTGCTGCAAACTGACCCCATTTCTTGCATCGTAAGTGCACTTGTAATGCATGTACATACCTTAATTTACTGATATTAATAAACAATCTTGAGTTTCAGTTGTCTCTTTTCAGAATGCTTTTGTGGGATTGAAAAACCTTGGTGCTACCTGCTATGTAAACACCTTACTTCAGGTAACTTGTGAGCTGGGGTTGATAAAATTGAACAACTGCATTGCTACATGTAAGTGGTGGTTGGGTGCCCGAGACATCCAGGAGCTTCCACTGCTGGCAGTCAGCTCCTCGATGGAGACTGCTCCCGTGGCTGGCAAATCCGGGCAACTCAGCCATGAGCCCCCATGCAGCATGGAAGACAGGCACCTGTCACACTGATAAGCAGTGGAAATTGATGGAAAGGAGAGGGAAGGGAAGGGAAAACACCGCTTAATACTCCAGAAAAAAGGCCCTCTCCTCCCACCACAATTCATGTGGTAAGCATGAGGAATGTGCAACAAAACTGCTGACAGTTCCAGAACACTGGAGTTCCTTGTTGTTAACTGTGTTGAAGTGCTTTAACTGCATTTAATAAACTACCGTGAATGCTTGATTTAGTCCTGATTTTGATATTATATTTGGTTACCCTTAACATGCTCTGAATCAGCAGTACTGTAATAGTTGGAGTAAGCTGTCAAAAATCCAAGGAACTTCAATATTATTCTCTGCAGGTTTGGTTTCACAATCCAGTGTTTCGCTCAGCAATGTACAAATATGTTACTCCTACAAGTTCTGGACATGATTCAAGAGCAAAGAGCGGCAAATGTAGGTCATTCTCCCAATCTGTTCACTTTGCAAAAACATTGGTTGGGTTGAGTATTCAGGGAGCAGGGTTGGCACCATGGGGAGAGCACTCATCTTCCATCAATTTGTCCTTGGTTCGATTCCCAGACTTGGCATCGTACATGGGTTGATTCATTATTTCTCGACTCTTTCCCGAGAGGTTTTTCTCTGGGTACTCCCGTTTTCCCCTCTGCTCCATCATCATCATCATCATCATCATCATCATCATCATCATCATCATCATCATCATCATCATCATCATCATCATTGTTACCTTTACTGTTACCGTTATTGTTATCGTTATCATTATCATTTATAGTAACCAGGTCTGAAAAGGATAGTATTCTAAATGCATGACTTGGCATCGTACATGGGTTGATTCATTATTTTGCGACTCTTTCCCGAGAGGTTTTTCTCTGGTTACTCCCGTTTTCCCCTCTGCTCTATCATCATCATCATCATCATCATCATCATCATCATCATCATCATCATTGTTACCTTTACTGTTACCATTACCGTTACTGTTATCATTATCATTATCATTTATAGTAACCAGGTCTGAAAAGGATAGTATTCTAAATGCAGGACGTCCATGAAATAAATCTGAGAGACCATGACTTGAACTCATGATGTCTGACATCCAAACCACCATTGAGGCCTGGTTATATGGCTTCCTAGGCAGTGTTCTCCGTAAGCACCGGCCACCGGCAAAAATCTCCGTCTACTGGCCCTTCGCACGCCAGCTAACAAAGGGGGGAACAGTAAGGTTTCCTCTTTTCAGCTGATGTACATAGTGGTGGCTGAAAGTATCAAAACCGGTTGTAGCATTAAATGATTTGTATAAAAGGAAACATGTGCATCGAAAAATGACTGTGATGGGATGAGCAAAATACGCAGTAGCTCAAAATACTTTGAAATGTGTTTCAAAGAGCCTCCAAGTTAAAAATTTTCCCAGGGAGTTCCCCTGAACCCTCCCTTAATTAGAGGGCAGCCACCCCCCACCCCCACACACAGCATCATCACCGTGTGTAGGGTGTGCTGCACATTGATACAATAAACAGGAACTTTCCACCTACTTCCAATCTTTTCTCCCGCTACTATAACATTTCGGAAGAACCCTGTTCCCAAGCTATAAAATGAAAATGGATGGACTAAATTCCGTTACGTTTTTCACTGATCACAGATGGCATTGATAAAGGTAAACGGTTTTGAAGAAAGTTGGTTTACAAGAGTACTTTTTTCTTGTAGCTAAGACTGGTTCATCAACATCAGTGCTACAACAAACAACACCCACTAGCACCACAGCTTCTCTTCTCCTGACCAACAACAATGGTTCTTTCAATGGTGAAGCGCTGGATAAAGCTTGTCATCTTGGCAAAACGCCTGAGAAAACGTCCAGTGTACAGAAGGTCCCACTACTTCCTTCCACCACTGTACTTAGCTCTAGCGAGGCGCCAACGACTGTATGTGGACACCTCCAATTGCTATTTGCGCAGTTGCAGTACAGTTTTCGGAGGTAGCGTCTTTTTTTGTGTGTGTCACAATTTATGGCTTATTGCTAGGGATGTAGTTAAGTGGAGAAAAGACTTCAGAAGCTGAAAGCTATATTTTCCCACTACCTGGAACAGGAACATGACTTTGTAGGCAGCTAGGTTCTTTTAAAGAGCCTCATAAGGGAGTCTTAGCTATGTAGTTGTCTAGAATGGCACTGTAAATGCAAGTGCGAGATGCTGTTGATTAGATCAGACTGAGGCTGAGCTATACTTGTACATGTGTGCAAAATTAATATCTGAGAAAGTGAAAAACAGTAATCAGTAACCTTGACTGAGAAAAGATCATCTGGGTGACTGCAGTCTGGAGAAGGGCTGTTGTTGGTGACTGACATTTCAACAACCTGTGCGGATGCCATCTTAAGAGTCAAGTGATCGATTTTAGTCAGTTGAAAATACAAAAACCCAGGTGAGTGATTTGATTGGTCAACAGATAGACTAGCCGTTAGTAAACCCGTGATGTGATTGGCTGTGAAGACGTGAGCGGTGATCGTTTGGTTGTGTACAGTAAATAGAGTAGAGAAAGGCAAGTTGTATGATAAACATGCATAATGAGCTACTGCTCACCCGCATTTTTGAATTTTCAACTGACTAAAATCGATCACTTGACTCTAAAGATGGCATCCGCACAGGTTGTCGAAACGTCAGTCACCAACAACAGTCCTTCTCAGGACTGCAGTAACCCAGATGATCTTTTTCAATCGAGGTACATGTACGTTACTCCTGGGTTCAAACCATTTTCTTAGTAATCAGTTACTTGCAACAGTGGAGATACATGGATAGTTCACTACTCCATTTTGTGTTACTTAATTTTGTTGTCAACAGAAACAAAGCAACCTTCACACTCGCATGATACAGTAGGGCAAATTTTCTGATCCTATTATCAAAATTTGGGATCTCAAGACTTCCAATAGTCTGAATTTCAGCCACTTCCTCTGCTAACTAAGTCACTCAAGTGACTTAGTGAGTGGAGGAGGTGGCTGAAATTCAAGACTCAAAATTCTAATTTTGAGAATAGTGTGAGATTCAATAGATATTTTGCTAGACTCTTCATTTCTCAATAACCCATTGTCCCCTTTATGTATGTATGTCTTTCTCCATACCACTGTGAGGGTTTGATTTTGCATTCATGCTTCAAGTATTATGTGGCCACATGTGACATAACTGCTGCCTTTGTTTAGGTACATTGACCCCAGTCCATTTGTTGACAGTCTTGGATTAGACACTGCTCAGCAGCAGGTATATTGCTTTAAACAGCTCTAAAAGGGGGGCAACATGGGCGAGTGTTTGGAATACACTGAGATTTCATCAGAAATAATCAGAATCAGAAATATTAACATCAGAAATAATCAGATTGACCTAACTGATTGATCATCAATTATTATTATTATTATTATTATTATTATTATTATAATCAGAAAAACCCCTTTATAAGAATTCCCTTTCTTTTTTCACTTGTGGGCAAGTCTAAGTAATATTTAAACTTTTGAGTTTTTTTTTTTACTGTGGACCACTTTTATTAATGACAATCATTTTTACTTCACATGGACATTGTTTTGTCTACCAGTTTTCTTATTCAGCAAATAATAACAATAAGAAAATTTGATCAATGTAATATTTTTATTTATGAATAATATTTTTTTCCGCGATAATTAATTGTACATTTTTCATAATCGATTCAATATCACATGGCTTAATGTTTTCGATCAATGATCGATTATAACTGTTGATTGGCACACCACTAGCGTGGCCCAGGTGGTTAGGATGCTGGATTTCCATGCGGTTGTTCCGGGTTCAAATGCCATTGTGACCCCCACTGACCGACTTAATTTTGTCTTCGTTGTTCCCGAATTCAACTCCACCATGCCTTGTAAATAGCCAACTGATTGCCTCTAGTTTGGTTTCTTAACGTTGCTCTGTTTGTTTGCATTGTTTCTCTCCACACATGGCCCCACAGTGCAAACCCCACAAGTCTCCTGAACTCGTAATCGGAAGATCTTTAAGGATCACTAAGGTTCCAAATTCATCATTTTGTACCTTAGTGATGTAAGACCTTTTTCATTAGGTTGTTGCCAGCTAAAAAGTTTGTATGATACACAACACTCTGTCTACTTGTAGATGAATCATAATGGGAAGACTTACAGTCAAGCTACATGGCATGACCAGTATCTGCAAGACTGAAATGAACATTCCTATTCCTCTTTGGAACTTTCGACATTTGATAGGAATCTTGAAAGTTGTTATAAAAATCATGCAGTAAAATGCATAATACCTAAAAAGTAATTTCATGATGGGCTCAAATAAGTTTAAATTTTCAAATGCTGCCCGGCCAAAACATGCAACGAAATTTCAGAGCTTTCTGTTTCCGACATGTGAAGGAAATATCTGTGGGAATTCAGAATCTTGAGAGGAAAGTTCAAAACTGTCGTGCATATTTGAACACTTGACTCAAATTTCAAAAATACTGGTTATGCGTGATGTAGCTTGACTGTAATTCTTAACTGTTTTTAAGCCATTAGTAGTACACCATTACATTTCAACCACATCGACTGTTTTATTTTATAGGATGCTCAAGAATTCGGGAAATTATTTACTTCTCTGCTGGAGGAAACATTATCTCAACAAGTTAGTTCAACAATTAGCTCGCGTTATGTGATGTGATGCTAATGTTAGGCACACACCATTATTTCATTATTGGTGCTTAAACTTATAGTACTTATTAATACTTTTATTTCATTCCTTTCAAAGACTGATCCTGAAGTTCGTGATGTTGTGCAAAACCAGTTTGGTGGGAGATACTTCTACATAACAGAGTAAGTTGTTGATCATACTTCATGTGAGGTAATAACTGCTTGTAATTTGTGCTACTGTACACAGAGTCATCATAGCTTGATCATAATTCTTTTCAGGTGTCATAGCTGTGGGAACAAATCAAAGCGGCTGTCAAGATTTTATGAGTTGGATCTCAACATTCAAGGGCATTCATCACTTAACCAGTGCATAAAAGAGTTTCTTAAGGTTGCCCATATCTTCTTAGACTGTTCACAGTCCCCTATTTTCCTGTGCATCCGAAGAGATTAATTGCCTTAACTGAACTGCTGCCATCTTAGCTTATAATGGTGTGCGCAACCTTGGGAGAGCGACAAATCTACCAACAGGGTCGACCAAAGGCGTTCAAGTCACCCCCACACATACATTAATTTGTCGCTCTCCCCAGATTGGATGTCTCTTCAAAGATGGTGGCAAGCTTATTATATCAAGGATGCAAGTTGGCAAATAGGGGACTGTGAACAGTCTAATATCATCTTTGATTTATTTATATATTATAGACCTGTGACTGGAAGATTCTTGTGAATTTTGTGTTCGAATGGCAAGAACAATATCTCACGAGTGAGTGAAGTGAATGGGAAAGAATTTTGCCGTGAGAGCATAAAAGTCACATCTTTATTCTTTGAGGCAATGTGTGAATTTCTTTATGTTATATGGAGACCAAATGGTTATCTGACATTCAACTAAGCTGGAAAAGATGGGAGTCGTGATGTTGCTGAATGATACATGCACGAAACTTGCAAGACTGACATCTTAAAAATATGCTACTTGTATCTTGAATGAAGTGGTTGATGAAATCCTTGATTGGTAAATAGTTCCCAGTAACACTCTCCTCTCTATAATAGCTTGCCCTCGTAGAATAATATTATTCTACAAGGGCACGCTGGATATGAAGTGATAGATAACCAACGAGGCGCATAGCGCCGAGTTGGTTATAATCATTTTTTATCCAGCAAGCCGAGTCTCAAAAACCCAGAGCTGCAAAAATTTTATGAGCTTGCTTTATTGCTGACGTGTTCCTTGACCATATTAGGTACAGCAGGTATATGAACTGATAGCCTGTGTCTGGCCAGCCAATGAAAATGCTGGAAATCTGATATCCATTGTTCAGTTTTTAATGATTACTTATATTTAACTGATTCGTTACTTTGGATTTTACTTTGCAGCAAGAAAAGCTGGATGGTGACAATCAATACTATTGCGCTCAGTGTAACGGTAAACAGAATGCAGCTCGCTACATTGAATTACACACCCTACCCCCTGTGCTTAACCTGCAGCTGTTAAGATTTGTCTTTGATAGGTGAGTACCCGTTAGTGTCACTTTTAGTGCACTTGTTAGTGTCACTTTTGTGTGTTAAATTAATGTAACCCAGCTGAAGTGGATTAAGGCAGGCATTGAAAGGAACTCCAACTTCGGTCAACTGCACTGAAAGGTGGTTTGTGTTCACTGTATCCAGGTCACTCTGATTGCAGTTAGAAGTTGGTTTATTTTTTGCTTGATTGATTGATTGACTGATTGTTTGCTTGCTTGCTTGCTTGTTTGCTGCTTGTTTGCTTGCTTGCTTGATTGATTCATTGATTCATTGATTGTAGAAAAACTGGTTACAAGAAGAAACTTAACTCATTCATTCAGTTCCCTGATGTCTTGGATATGAAGGACCATGTTAAAAATGGATACCTTGGTAAGTGCTGTAGTAAGTGCTGTACCTCTGTTGTGCATAAGAACTCAATAGTTAGTGACACAGAGATGGAAACCCAAATGTGTTATGCTTTTGTACCCAAGTCCCTTCTCTCTCTCCCCAACAATCAGCACAATTGATAGTAGATCGACAAGGGAGAACATGCATTACGTGTATAATCGCTTTCGTTGCAGGTTCAAATTCAGTTTACGAATTAAGTGCAGTGCTGATGCACTTTGGAGTGAGTGCATATTCAGGACATTATGTTGCGCATATCAGAGACAATAAGGTTTGTCTGTGAATTCCAAAGTAATTTATTAACAGTCATCAAATGCAGCATCTCGACTGCCTACCAAATGAACCTAGTGGATGTGGCCTAAATGCCCTGTATTTATTTTCCAGTCTGGCTCATGGTACAAGTTCAATGATGAAGATATTGTTAAGATGCAGGGAAAGTTAAGGCTGTCACAGGATGAGGATGCTGCAGGTAACTTCATGGTGTGCTGTAAACACCTTCTGTTTTGCATCATTTGGGGTTATTCTGGAGAACTATGTGAACTGTAAGCAACGGTCTTACATGAATCTTTCTTGCTAATTAAAAATTACTAACAATAGATTACTCAGGCTCTACCCTATCCATAAACATCATCCATTTCTGTTGCTGTTGTTTCCGTTTTTCTCAAACTCTGGATGTATGTTCATGTACATTGTCTTCTTTTACAGTTACAACAACAACATCTTTATTTCTTACATTAAATATACAAATATCACACCGCCTGCAAATAGCAAGGCTAGTCGAGGTAGGTGGTGTGTGGATGGCTTAAGATTATTTCAATTATTGGAGTGAAAAAGTACCAAATATATAATAAAAAGGGTCAGTAATGGAAAAAAGGAAAAGAAAAGAGAAAGAAAAAAGAAAAATAGAAAAGAGAAATTGAGATAAGGAAATCGAGGCAGCTATTTAGATAAACGGGGACTAATATTATTAAAATCGGAGATTAACGTGTTTAGGTCATCATATCTATCCTGAACTTCAAATATTTTCAACAGAATTGTATGAACTTTTTCCTTAAAAAGAGATTTTGAAGAATTTCGTAAATTTTCAGGTATACTATTCCAAATTTTGGCTTTGGCTTGACTTGTCTGGGTTGTCCCAGAGGCTGTTACAAGTCATGGCCCTTAATGACTGCGCCAACTGTATCTCATGTCTCATCTTTAAAGTGCTACTACGATCAAGAATCACTTTTCGTTTTTCGTCACATTTCGAAAGTACTTGTGCTGAATACTCAGCATGTAACATTTTATGCAATTATTTCAAGAGCAATATTATTTATTTTGATGGGAATTTTTTTTATTTAACGGTCCACCACTATTTGGTGCGGTTCCAACCGATAAGCCCTCAGAGAGCTGGATCGAGGAGAAAGTGACGTCATCTACTCACTAGCTTAAAAATGGAGCGTTTCATTGTGGCTTATTTAGTATGCAGCGTGGGAAGTTTTTGCTTTCAGATTGTCAAATTCGTGTTCTGCATACTGATTAAGCCGCATTCACACACTGCATTTTTAATGTTAGTGAGTAAATGACGTCACTTTCTCCTCGATTCAGCTCTCTGGGAGCTAATCGGTCGGAACTGCACCAAGTAATGGTGGACCGTTAAATTAAAAAATGCCATTAAAATAAATTGCTGCAAAAAATTTCACCTGCTAAGCATTCAGCACAAGTATTTTCGAAATGTGAAGAAAAACGAGAACTTTTTTTTTTTTCATCATAGTACCACTTAAAATAATTTTATGTTATCCTTAGTTCAACACAAGGTTTCCTTGAGATCATTACTTTGAGATGTTTGCTTTCAAGAATCTTATGTTGGCTTCAGTGGACAGGTTGATTAACAGCCTCCCCTTAGCTTTGCCTTTGCTTTGCCCATGGGATGGAAATTAATTTTTAGCTGAGCTGTTCACTCTTAGGGTCGTCCAGCTTGAGCATTTTGCACTGACAGTGTGTTAATGTTTTTTTGTTTTTTTTTTTAGACACAAGCATTAAGCCTGCCAAGAGGCCAAAATGTGCCAAAGGTTACCACATATCTAAAAATGCCTACACTTTGGTGTACACTCGGCAAGGAACCCAGGATATTGGTACGAAAACTCTGTAGTTTGTGGGTGATGAAAACATTAATTAAACATTGACATTTTAAGTGATTCTTTTAAGTTTCGAGTCGTTTTTCACTTCAACTAAGAATGAGCAATGTAAATAGTAATTAATCTTGTCTTCTAATTAATTTAATTACGTAACCACGGACGCCACGATCCGTACTTATAGTCTAGTGCAAATGTACATGTATATCCACAAGCTTTAATCCCTGGCTCAGGCTTATCTTCAAACCAAAGTGGTGCCTTCAACCATAGGAGCGAGTCATTCTCTACCTTCCTTTCAAACTTGAAGGAATACTTTTGATGCACAAGTAAAGGCAATAGGGAATGGTTTTAGTACAGTTTTGATGGAAGACAGTGAAACTTCATTAATATCTCCCTTTGGATACCTCACCAAGTATTCTTGTTGTTAAAGGGGTCAGTGCAGAGGGTTCTGTGGATGACGAAGTTGATGTCCCTCCGCATGTTCAAGAGCTAGTGGTCACCGACAACAGTCGGTTTGAAGACTGGGTCAGACAAGTCAAAGATTTTAGGGTAAGGGAAAAGAAAAGTTGATCACCCGCCACAAGGGCTCACACGGCCAAAGCTTCCCCTGGTTTCAGTTGCATGAAGGAAAGGTCAAACAGGTCGACGTTTGGCCGAATTGTCAGTGTCATGCCATCTTTAGGAGAGATTCATATTATAGTTTTACCCAGCAATGTGTGTGAGAGGTAATCAGCACTTCTGTGCTTGGAGCATGGATTTGTAATAACGTTTTCCTTTGATGATTTCCAGGCTTTCAGCACAACGGTTGAATGAAAATTATTGTCAATGGGTTTGACTGTATTTAAACAATTCATAATTTTTTGAAGAGGAGTGAGACAAGGAAATTCCTCCTGTTCTGTTCTTTCTTTTACGCCTCGTGAATGCATTGCTCAGTATTCCCTATTCCTGACATAGATTTCAATTCACCTGTATAAAGGCAAGGTACAAATCTACGCTCCTACAGCGTCTTGTAATCCCTGGAATCAACACATTGGCAGAGGCACTGACCCTAATATCAAAAACCTGACTTGCTAACCACTAAACTATCATGTATCTCCTTCCGACAGACATCCTATTCTATTTTGACCACTGGCCATAACATTGAGGTTTGCAGTAGGAATGCCACATGGCCATTTGAGACACTGAGCCTCGTTGTTTTGTGTGTTTTGTCTTTCACACCAGCAAACCAGTGATCATTCATTGTCATCACAATGTGAATAGTCTGTACACAATAATGATACCTTCAGTCTTCACTCTGGTTTTCCTTATAGGAAACACTAATAGCCACGGGAAAAGCAAAGCAAGCTGAAATTCGGAAGCTCTTTGAAGAAATGCCAGTGAGCTCTGGTAGGAGAAGAATAGACCTTTTTACGGATAATGGCGCCGTATTGTTTTTT
>BLFK01000545.1:1914347-1931847 GCA_014634185.1 Astreopora myriophthalma
GGGGGGGGGGGGGGGGCAAAACCGCTAAAATTACAGTGAATGTATGGGATTTTTGAACCCCTGCAACTCCGCTACGGAAGTAGTATTTTGACAGAGAAAATTTCTTTTAAACGGCATTTCTACTGACATTATTTTCAAGAAGTCTTGGAAGTGAAGTTACAGTGTTCGTTATTGATCATTTTGGTTGGTTTAAAATGTGAGCTAAATACCGTGATGTAGTGGTATTTAATATAAAAATAAAAGAAGTGACACCGGTGTGACCAACAAGCACTATTTATATTATGATGAGTATATGTCCTATTTCAGAAACGGAAACATATGAATGGATTTCTACAAAATGGTTGCGAGACTGGATGAACGACAAGACTGAAACTCCGCCGGTGGATCATTCATCTCTTTTGTGTTCTCATGGAAAGTAAGATGTGACTTGTTCAAAGAGAAACATATTTTGTTAAACTGAAGAACTTTAAAGAACAAAAGAAATTCCACGACTACAAAATTCACATTCAGAACGAGTTTTGATAATGGCAAAGTCATTGCAATAACGCGAATTTATATTCTCTTCTCCCCACATCTTCTGTTTCAGGTTACTAGTTCATGTTTGCTTCTCATTTTCTTTTATTTATTGTTGTTACGTCAGACTCGATCCAAATGAAGTCACAAACGCAAAAAGGATCAGCATTAACGCCGTGAGTTGTCTCGTTAAGTATTTTACTTGAAGTACTCTGATTCCAACTGAAATTGTAATTCCATTTAAACATCTTTTTCTTTTATTGAAGGCTGATGAAATATTTCGTCGATATGGTGGATTGCCCCGACTTCAAAGGTATTCAAAATATTACTTAATTTCATTATTATGTCGCTGTAATTATTTTGACGTGGCCATTTGAGGCAATTAGATTCGGTTGATACAACTGGTTTGTAGTCAAATTTGCAACGAAACTGGTGTTACATCAGTTTTTAGCGGAAAATATAGTTTAAAAAAGGTCACTTTGCATTGCTGGCTGTTCATCAGCGAAAGATCCCGCGTACAAGACGTTGGAAGGATGTTACTGCTAGATGTGTAGTTTTCGAACAGGGCTGATTGACTGTTCATTTGTTTTGTGTCATCCAGTGATTCTCTTTGCATCAACTGTGTAAAAGAACAGTGCAGAAGAATACGATTCGAAGCTCGACTGGCGGATGACTACAAGATTGTTTCAGATGCTTTAAAAAGTCAGTTAACAAACAGGTAAACGACGGTTATTTATTTTATTTTTTATCTAGACAGCCCTTTCTATACATAGTGGGAAGAGAATGGTAAGGTAGCCTTCGTTTTTTGAAGTTTAGCTTTAAGCACCTACTGGAATATCAATATTCCATCTGAATCAGATTACAACCTCTAATTTCATTGGATCTGGTTAGGACGCAGCTGTATTGTTTTTAGGGTTAAGGTTCATTGTTTCTGTTGTTTGTTTGAAAGCTATTGTTTTCTGAGCCAATCGCTTGGGCTGTTGTAATAGCTGCGTACTGAGCCACCTGAATGGCTACATGTTTGCTTCATAGGGAAGAGAAACTATGCATCATGCAAACAGATGTCGGTGTTTCTTCTGAAAAGAACCATCATGGTGTTTCAAGAAACGCTTGAACCTCAACTCCTAAACTCTAATACTGCTATCATACCCTTTTGTTGCAGTGAAAGGTTTTACTGGGTTGGGAGAAAATCGCTTCTTCGGTGGAAAGCCTTAGCAGTGCAGCACGAAGAGCTGCGACAAAGCTTGATTGATGGCTGTCAAAAGACAGCTAATCGTGACGCAGAGGAAGAAGACGAGGCAAAAGCCACCGTAAGTGAGAATGATGGCGTTAGTATGACCGAGGGGGAGAAGGAGTCAATACAGCTGGAGACGACCGAGGAAGAAGTCGATGATGGAGATGTAACGTTCAATGAAGATTTGCTTTGTGAACACGGTAAGTATTTTCTGTGTGGACATATTAGGTTTGGATCAAGATTTTGAAAAAGGTGGGACGGATGAAGATTGGCCATGTGAACACAGGTATTGTAAAATAGATCTGCTGTGAACACGATAGTCATGCGTTAAGTTTTGCTGTGTGAACACAGTTGCGAGGGGGTTTGCTTAAATATTGTGAAAAAGGTGGGGTGAATACAGAAAGATCGCCCATGTGAACACAGGTAGTGTAACAGATGTGTTGCGTTAACACGATACATAGATACCCATTGAGATAGATTGTTAGCTGGATAATATGAAGCTTGAAGACAGGTGGGTGAACTCGATTCTTTGCTTCAGATGAACGTATTGATTTGCAACGAGTGTATTTCAAAAATGCAGCTCAGTGTCTCATTGCAACTTGGAACACCGTGACACTGCACTTCGAGTTCTGGCATTCCATTGATTTGGCATTTCATTTTATGCTAACCTTGAACTGTAATGTGCTTGAATTGTTACATTGTAGGAGGTCTTTCGTCGGACGAGTCATGTCGGCGGCTTGTACCAGACTCCGTTTGGCTGAGATTGAAGTATTATTTTCCCACTGCATCAGAATTCATAAGTACTCACTCACTGTGCACGTTATGCCAGGTAAGGGCCAGAGTCAAACTTTGTGACACTGAGTGCTTTGCAGTATTTTTGCCCATTTTGCTGTAAAGCTACGTCCATGTGCAGCCTCATTCCCAGGGCCTGGCGCTTATGCACCCTTGGATCGAGGCTGGTTCGAGACGTGGAAACGAGGCTGGTTCGAGACTAATTTAAGCGAGATCTGCCCAATTCTGGTCCTGTTTTCTTCCTAACCCTCTATACCCAGAGGTGACCAGAAGTGACCTCATTATTTCTTTATTTTTTTAACTGAAATGAAAGCATAGGAAGAACAAGAAAGATTACGAAGGACAAACGTTGCAAGTTTTGTTTCTAGAACATTTTTATCCCAGCAAGTGTAAGATTCTAGAGGACCCTTTTACTTTTCACGATGAAATCTGTAGGCAGAAGATGAAGAGGAACGACAAAAGACTAAAGTTTACAGATTGCTGGCGTCTGAACAAAAAGCTGCCTTAAATCAACTGTACAGCGACAGACATCGGCCGCAGTTTGACAGTGATGTAAGTAAATGGGAGACAATACAACAACAAGAACAGCAAATACTTAGTTTACTTCTTGAAATTTAACGGAACTTGCAAATAGCTGACATGGAGTTTCTTTTCTACACTACCGCAAGCATTTGGGGCTGCGACCTGCAATTTCCACCGACTTGAGCCATTTGTACAGCGTTTTCATGTGACGTCACGACAGCCATACTGGTATTGGTATTCTGCAAGTTCGAACCCAGGCGCGCTCTCCGCTCTCTCTCTCTCTTTTCCTCCCTTTGTAAGAAAGAGACCGTAGCTACAAGACCTGGTCGCTTGACTACGAGCTTACAGCAGTATCAAAGAGTGTGGGTATAAGCTCCTTCACTCTTAATGGTCCTTTAAAACACCCATAATTTGGGTGGTCTTGTCACCATAAGCAAGCTGGGTTTCTCTTTCCCAGACCATCTGCAAGCAGGTCTCTCTCTCGCCGACAAGGGGTAGAGCCTGGGTTCTAGTTCGGTTGTACCGAATCAGTCGTTCAAGAATAGGTCTTTTGCATGATGACGTCATTTTATTACAAAGACCAGGATGGTTTGTAAAAATGCTTTCTTGTGCAGATTTTTTTACTCTTCAGGGAATAACGAGACAATTGGTAAAATTTGCCAAACAATAGAGGCAACCGAATGCATTCTGGTCTTGGTAGTAAAATGATGCCATCATGCAAATGGCGTATTGCACTATATATGTTTATACCGTTTTTTTGCTGGTTGCGTGACGTCACGCTTGGGACTGTTTGTGTCGCGACCTTGGACCCGGGCCCCGGAGAGTTTTTGGGTTGCTTTTTGTTGGGATTTTGGAACATTAGTTGTCGTTCGTGGGCAACTGATCTGTACTCGGTTTATTCAAGTTGATAGTGGAATCAACAATATATCTTTATGAAAGTTCTTTCGTTCCCGTAAACCAATATGGCCACTGGTCACACGAGTGGAAAGCGTCCTGTTTCTGCCCCTTCTTATTGCCACCAGAGAAAGCTTAGTCTTGACCTTTTTTCCTTCTAGGACCCATTGATTGCCTGTGCTATTTCAAAACATTTTGTTGAGCGGTGGAGACAGTTTGTGAAGTAAGTAAACTGGCCTCAGAACTTTGCTATTCGGCTCATGAGCATTGCATTTCTTTGCAAAATGTTCACGGAGGGAAGAATTTTTTTGTGGGCGTGGGGGGGGGCGAAGATATGTGGTCAGGGGCACAGCGTCGAGCGAGAAAGGAAAACATGCGAAGTGGGCAAATGGTGAGGGAGGCGTGCTGATGTGCCGCTTCGTGGAAACTTGAGTTAACGGCCCGACTTTTTTCCTGAAGTTGTGCCCAGAGAAGGTGCACAATTGGTATTGGTGACTGCAGTGAGAGCAAAGGGTTCCCACGATGGTTAAATTTATTGCACGCTCTAGTGTATTCGTTTTCCATTTGTTTCTCCAGGAGCCCAAAAGGAAATGTCCCGCCGGAGAGCATCCGAAATGAGCCTCTTCTTTGTCTTCACAAAAAGTTCCTTTTTAATCCTGAATGCGACGTTGAAGACAACGGTGCAAGCGAAGAGTGAGTTGTTTGTTGTTAAATGAGTACTTAACGTTTTAGAGCGAAATTTTTGCAGACGTTTTGGTGAGCACTGAAGGTGATGACTGTGTTTTGAGGCTTCGTGTGGTTCGGTAGAATTTTCAACTTTCCATGTTATTTGATCGTAGTCAACGTCTGGACGTGGAAAGGTCCTGCCCTGACGTTGATGAGGTATTCACTTCCTGTGTTAAAAGTAAAGTAGGTTGAAGCCGATGTGGGATGCTGAAGGTGGCGGGACTGGAAACAAGAGACCTTATCCGTATTCTCAGTATTGTACTGGAACGAGCATACAATCGAGGCTCATGCGGGGAAAATAATTTGCATCTGAAATGATTTCCCCGCATCAGCCTCTATTCCATGCTCGTTTCAGTGCAGCCGTGAGAATACGAATAATTATTGTCTATTCAAACGAGTATAACAGTGTTATAAGAAACCGAACTCGAAGGAGGCAACTCATAAGCAACTGACAAAGCGTCACTAGTGGAGTTGAATTCGGGCCCATTCGCCGCGGCCTCTTCTTGTGGTGGGATTGCTTATTGAATAAAAATGACCTTGTTTTTGGTTTTATTACAGCATGATGAAATTTACACTTTGTTTAACGTACTCGCAATTAATCTGTGCAGGTTGTGTTACGTTTGGCAACACGAGTGGAACGCGCTCACCCACATCTACCCGTACGATCATGTGATCACCGTGACAAAAAATGTCACGCAAGATGGCGCGACGGAACTGGTGACTACTCCTGGTGAGTTCATGTGAATATACTGGTTCTTGTTGCAGTTTGCGCCCGAAGAAATGGCCATGTTTGTGTTTTGTTTAGGGCTTTGACCGAGTATTGCTTTGGTAGGCACTTGCGATAGTTTCGTCTGAAACCCGAATAAAGGTGCACTTCGGTGTATGGATAAGTTTAGATGAAACCAAAATAGTGCTGTGTTAATGATTTGCTGCCTTCAGTCGTCAGTTCTCGTTAGGGTGAAAGCAAGATTCTTGGAAACGCGTTATTTTACACCGACAAAGTCTGAATTTCACTGATGGTCTGCTCTGATGTTTCAGAAGTTTGCGCAGAGTGTTCTGCGGCGCGAATACAAGCACGAGCCAAACACGTGGACAACTATGGTCACGGTACGATCTATGTGCGCAAAATCACGAAGGATCACACCGAGAAAGACATAGAGCAGGTCTTGAATGATGTAAGCAAGGCTATGGTCGCCATGTTTTGTTGTTGTTGTTGTTGTTTTTGTTTGTGTTGGTGTTTTGTTTTTCTGTACATTTTGACCTTTTAGAGGCCCACATTCGCCCGAAATGCGTTGCGGTCCTTTGTTTTTATTTCCGAATGCTGTATTGTCAAAAGACGTAACGTGATCGGCTGTAAGCACTCAAACGTAACCGCGTGGTTTCCTCTATCAATCTAATAAGTCAATGATATATGATTGTCTATCTCTTTGCTACTTTCGTGCAACACGAAATTCAGGATTGGCGATCACGGTGCGCAATGCATTTTGGGCGAATGTGGGCCTTTGACATCCGCCGGCAATTGGCTTTTCTGAAAAATACCATACTATTCAAAAGCAGGTTTGTTGAGGTCTTTGGATTTCCAATTAAATGCCTAGTCGGGAAACGATTATCCGTGGTTTTCTTGATTGAAATTTTTCGTCGACATGGATTTCTTTAACAAAATCCGTGGCAAAATCAGTTTTCGGTTTTTGTGTTCCATTAGAAATCCCGGCGAAGATCCAAAGTTGCTGTCAAGGGTCGCTGTTTTGATAACCTCGAGCCCAGGTTCTCTCTAATTTCCTCCTTTACCGTCAAGGGCGAAACCCTGGTTGCATCTGGTCACACGACTACCCAAATTGAGTAAGGGGCGAAATTCGTTCCCCATCTTCCGAACTCGAGGCCTGGGCTGCCCAACGGGGCCACCGCGTTACCAATGGTTGTTTTCTTTATAACAGAGTTCTGTGAGCAGTCCCGTGACAAAGGATGTTTATACAGTCGATCCAGATTTCCAGGTCAGAATTATGGGGAGTAAGCTCTCAAAAGAGTTAGTTTTCTTCCGGGGTAAGCTGACAGAGTGCAGAGGTTTAAACGTCATTTGTGATACAAGCTTTCAAATCTAGTACGGTTGTTTGACATCTTTTTGGTGTGGATGTCGATATCATGACTTCGTCATTGTTTTTGTATGAATTCATTCTTACTGGCTTTACAACGAAGGCTTATGCGCCAATGTATTGTTGTTTTTTCGGAGAAACCAGGTTATCATTCATCAAGGTATTGAATAGTCTGTTGCCATCCAAAGGAATCAACCTTAATGTTTTCTTTGTTCAGACGCCACCAAGCAGTAAGAAAGCAAGGCTTAACGGTGATTCTCGACGGAGAAGTTCGAGGTATGATAATTTTTCTCAGCCGGTTTGTTTCGCACTTGGCTTGGGTTCGTTGACCACATTTTGCGATTTTTTGTTATTTTCAAAAAGGCACCGGAAACAACGCGGAGAGGTTTCACTGACAGTTGGGTCTACCGAGTCCTTGAGAGACGTTAAACTGCAGGTAAACATCAAAATAGCAGTGGATGTGCTCGTTCCGCACGTGTGTTACGCATTTTGTTACATTTCTTCGTGTTACATTTTTGTTACATTTCTTCATGTTTGGTGGCGTTCTCTTTCCCGGCGACTACGTCATTTCGTAAGCTCCCAGTCTTTGCGTAAACTGCATGGGCCCTTACTTCATGTAGTAGACACAGATGAGATGAACAAAGAAAAACCAACAACGAAAAGAACCACTAAGCCAAAATGCTATGACTTCTTGTACTATGGCCGGTACACGAAGGCGTTGGAGCCGTAAATTCCACTGTCGAAGACGCGCCCACACTGATTTTCTTTTCCCTCCAGCTTATGAAGAGCTTTTCAGTGATGCCCATGGATCAGCATCTCTCTTTAAACGGTGTCGCTCTGACCGAAGATGCAGCCACTCTCATGTCCTTAGGAATCAGACCCGGATGTCTGTTGCTGCTTAAGGTACGTTGTTGTGATCGCTCTTACCGTTGTCGTTGTTGTTGTTATTAGCGACCTTTAGATTGGGGTACGAGTACGAACGACCACGAGTACGAACGACTACGACTACGAGTTTTCCGAACCGCTGAGCACGCGCATTAGGTTCGGTGGTCGAATTTGTTTGTAGTGCGCATGGTCGGAACGAAATACTCATACTCGTGGGCGTACTCGTATTTCAATGTAAAGGTCGCTATTGTTGTTGTTAGGGAGCTTAAGCAGAGGCGTTTTTGAGTGACGTACGTCAACCGGAAGTCACGCGTTTCCCCTTACAAACTGCCTTGACACTACTACAATCGTACTACTCAGCGTCTTTACTCTTACAGAGTCAATTTGCTACAAAATTGGGGCAAAACCACTGCCCACTGAATACAAAAGGCCCACTTCCGGTTGGCGTACGTCGCACACAAATGCCTTTGCTTAAGCTCCCTATTGTTGATTTTCAGACTCGGCGTGAAATGTGGGTCGAGTTTGTTGTCTGTTTCTACTCTGCTCTTAGAGGTTTTCTCTGGATATTCCGCGTTCTCCTCTTCGCCAAAAACCACCATTTTTAAATTGCAATGTATATCTGGGTTCAGTGGACAAATAGCTACTCTTTGGAGGTGCCACTGCTATTTTAAATTTACTTTTGCTTATGTACTTTTACTTTAGATTGATGAGCCACAAGGTGCCATTTCACAGGAGGCCCTACCAGGTGAGCAAATTTCATTACTGTGGATACAGTGAAGGACCTCACGTTAAGTTAAAATAGCTTTGAAGTTTGGTATTGTGTAACGCTATCTTTTTCCCATTCTTCTGTAGTGAGCAGTGCACCAGAGGAAGGTTTCAAGGGTAAGTCCACAGAACACGTTCTTACGAGGTGTCGTTATTTCTTGATTTAGTTTGCGTCCATAAACAGGGGAAAATATAGTAACCAAATGCAGTGAATGTCAATAATAGTGACAGAATTGTTGGTTTTGCAGGCACTGGATTGTTAGGACACTCCAAATGAACCGAAAACAGACTTGCTTGGAGGTCTGGTTACACACAGAGGTTGAAAACTGCGACGAATTAAACGTGTTTTAACGAGCTGAGTAATAGTTGAAATCGATTGGGTTCGACTGTGCTGAAAAGTGAAGTGGAATTGGACTGAAGAGAAGTCAAGGGTGGGGTGGGCTGGGGCGCTTTTAAAAATCGGTCAAAGTATGTATATGAATTAGAGAAGCACCTCTCTTAAGTTACAGATTTTCAAAAGTGTGCTTCGTCCTTGCGTGTGAAGGAACAACACTCAAACATAGCAAACGTGCTAGTGTTTGGCTGCTCTCTCCGATGACAGGCTTAATTTTCCGATTCAATTGATTGATATTCGTTCTTCATCCCTTCCTCCTTTCGATCCCATAACCCGGAGCGTATAACTCCCATACTAGGTCACAGCACTTTTTAAAGACCGAGCTATTTTTAGACGTGTTTTCCCTGCGAAAAGTTGAGTTCCAGTCCTCACGCTTCCAAACAGTTAATTATGCAGGGCTTATGATTGGCTAGCAACGCTCCTGTGGGAGAATGAATTCGCTGGAAAATCAATCGGTGAAAAATCAATTTGTGTCACGGTCTGTGAAAACGCCGTGACACAAATATATCGAAGTTGTACGCTCTTGGCTATGGGTTCCTGTCATGGGGAATAAACCTGAACGAGCCACAGAGGAATTTAAAGATGTTTCATGCTCAGAAGTTCTGATGTAAATACCAGTTGGCGCATCATTGCTTGTCAGTGAAGCTCGGAGTTTAATTCAAACGTGTAGATAGTAATTTATAGTTTCAAATGCTAAAGTCTTGTAGTTTAGATATGTGTACGTTCAATGCTGCCTTATTTCAATACTGGCCGTCTATTTAATAGCGTTTTGATTGCATTCAAACTAGCCTTTGTTGCCTCGTTATTTAACTCGAAATTCAAAGAATATTTTTCCTTGAACGCATACCCTGCGAGCGGTGGATTCTCATCTGTTGTCCGCTCTGGTACCCAAAGGAGGAAAAAAAAAACCACTTCGAGAAAGCGACCGTTTCCGTACTGATTCAGGGGCCAATACATTAAAGCAAAACTGGAAGAACAGGTTTGCAAACTAGGGCCCAGTTGTTCGAAGCAGGGTTAGTGCAAACCCCGGGATAAGTCCGATTAGAACCAACTGGTTGTCATGGTAATTATCCGTGGTTAGCACTAACCCTGCCTCCAACAGCTCAGTCCACCGCACAGATCGGCAAAATGACCTGTGTGGTGTGGTCAGCTGCGCATGCTCGGTCGAGAATGGGTTGTTTGCTCGCAGTGGTTTCTCTCTCGCTTCGCTACCAAAGCGGATAAGAGAAAAGAATCCACCGCTCGCAAGGTACCTTAAACGAGGCGAAAACGTCTAATTTGAACGCAAACAAAAGAACCTTGGAATGGCGGCCATTTTGGCACAAGGTTTTCAGTGACAACGAAAAATTTTATAATAAACCATTAACTATTTCAAGAAGAGAAAGGCTTAATGTAATATAAAAGGGCTTTCAGGGCCATGAAAACGAGGTCGAATAGCCCTAAAATGGACTTTGCTCCAACAATTAAGGCCTCTAGTTTGATTTAAACCAACAAAACCATCTCTCCGACTCTTGGAAGCAACGTTTTGACCAGAAATGCAAAGCCACTGAAATTGGCCATTTTCGAGCATTTTGCTAAGGGGTTAACCTTACCATTTTTCCCAAAATGGGCCAATTTGCAGCGTTTTTAAAAAGTGTAAAATTCCATGAAAACGAGGTCGAATAGCCCTAAAATGGACTTTTCTCCAGCAATTAAGGTTACTTCCCACCTTCGCGGGTGCTCTTCGGAAAAAAAATCGTACGCGCCCCAGTTTAAATAAAACCCTAACAAACTATATATCATAAGAAAGCTTAATAAATGCACTTTACGAAAAAAATACAATTTTAGCGATATTTTCTTTCAGGAAGTGTCAGGATCTCGTAAGGCGTGAAACGACCGAGGGTTCTTCTATTGAATTTATCGGCTATCTGATTGATCAGTACGAGCAAAATGACTGCACAGTCTTATTCACAAGGCATCAATCAACCAAAGTGTGTCAGGCTTTTTCGATATTCTGATTGGTTGTCTAGATATCTGCATCTAAAGTTGAAGTAGCTCACATTTTCCTTGAACGCATACCCTGCGAGCGGTGGATTCTCATCTGTTGTCCGCTCTGGTACCCAAAGGAGGAAAAAAAAAACCACTTCGAGAAAGCGACCCTTTCCGTACTGATTCAGGGGCAAATACATTAAAGCAAAACTGGAAGAACAGGTTTGCAAACTAGGGCCCAGTTGTTCGAAGCAGGGTTAGTGCAAACCCCGGGATAAGTCCGATTAGAACCAATTGGTTGTCATGGTAATTATCCGTGGTTAGCACTAACCCTACCTCCAACAGCTCAGTCCACCGCACAGATCGGCAAAATGACCTGTGTGGTGTAGTCAGCTGCGCATGCTCGGTCGAGAATGGGTCGTTTCCTCGCAGTGGTTTCTCTCTCGCTTCGCTACCAAAGCGGATAAGAGAAAAGAATCAACCGCTCGCAAGGTACCTTAAACGAGGCGAAAACGTCTAATTTGAACGCAAACAAAAGAACCTTGGAATGGCGGCCATTTTGGCACAAGGTTTTCAGTGAAAACGAAGAATTTTATAATAAAGTATTAAGTATTTCAAGAAGAGAAAGGCTTGATGTAATATAAAAGGGCTTTCAGGGCCATGAAAACGAGGTCGAATAGCCCTAAAAATGACTTTTCTCCAACAATTAAGATCTCTAGTTTGATTTAAACCAACAAAACCATCTCTGCGAGCCTTCGAGGCAACGTTTTGACCAGAAATGCAAAGCCACTGAAATTGGCCATTTTGGAGCATTTTGCTAAGAGGTTAAACTTATGGACCCAATTTGCACAGTTTTAAAACATGTAAAATTCCATGAAAACGAGGTCGAATAGCCCTAAAATGGACTTTTCTCCAACGATTAAGGTCTCTAGTTTTATTTAAACCAACAAAACCATCTCGGCGAGCCTTGGAGGCAACGTTTTGACCAAAAATGCAAAGCCACTGAAACTGGCCATTTCCGAGCATTTTGCTAAGGGGTTAACCTTACCATTTTGCCCAAAATGGGCCCAATTTGCAGCATTTTTAAAAAGTGTAAAATTCCATGAAAACGAGGTGGAATAGCCCTAAAATGGACTTTTCTCCAACAATTAAGGTCTCTAGTTTGATTTAAACCAACAAAACCATCTCTCCGAGTCTTGGAGGCAACCTTTTCACCAGAAATGCAAAGCCACTAAAATTGGCCATTTTCGAGCATTTTGCTAAGGGGTTAACCTTACCATTTTGCCCAAAATGGGCCCAATTTGCAGCATTTTTAAAAAGTGTAAAATTCCATGAAAACGAGGTCGAATAGCCCTAAAATGGACTTTTCTCCAACAATTAAGGTCTCTAGTTTGATTTAAACCAACAAAACCGTCTCTCCGAGTCTTGGAGGCAACGTTTTGACCAGAAATGCAAAGCCACTGAAATTGGCCATTTTCGAGCATTTTGCTAAGGGGTTAGCCTTACCATTTTGCCCAAAATGGGCCCAATTTGCAGCATTTTTAAAAAGTGTAAAATTCCATGAAAACGAGGTCGAATAGCCCTAAAATGGACTTTTCTCCAACAATTAAGGTCTCTAGTTTGATTTAAACCAACAAAACCGTCTCTCCGAGTCTTGGAGGCAACGTTTTGACCAGAAATGCAAAGCCACTGAAATTGGCCATTTTCGAGCATTTTGCTAAGGGGTTAGCCTTACCATTTTGCCCAAAATGGGCCCAATTTGCAGCATTTTTAAAAAGTGTAAAATTCCATGAAAACGAGGTCGAATAGCCCTAAAATGGACTTTTCTCCAACAATTAAGGTCTCTAGTTTGATTTAAACCAACAAAACCGTCTCTCCGAGTCTTGGAGGCAACGTTTTGACCAGAAATGCAAAGCCACTGAAATTGGCCATTTTCGAGCATTTTGCTAAGGGGTTAGCCTTACCATTTTGCCCAAAATGGGCCCAATTTGCAGCATTTTTAAAAAGTGTAAAATTCCATGAAAACGAGGTCGAATAGCCCTAAAATGGACTTTTCTCCAACAATTAAGGTCTCTAGTTTGATTTAAACCAACAAAACCGTCTCTCCGAGTCTTGGAGGCAACGTTTTGACCAGAAATGCAAAGCCACTGAAATTGGCCATTTTCGAGCATTTTGCTAAGGGGTTAGCCTTACCATTTTGCCCAAAATGGGCCCAATTTGCAGCATTTTTAAAAAGTGTAAAATTCCATGAAAACGAGGTCGAATAGCCCTAAAATGGACTTTTCTCCAACAATTAAGGTCTCTAGTTTGATTTAAACCAACAAAACCGTCTCTCCGAGTCTTGGAGGCAACGTTTTGACCAGAAATGCAAAGCCACTGAAATTGGCCATTTTCGAGCATTTTGCTAAGGGGTTAGCCTTACCATTTTGCCCAAAATGGGCCCAATTTGCAGCATTTTTAAAAAGTGTAAAATTCCATGAAAACGAGGTCGAATAGCCCTAAAATGGACTTTTCTCCAACAATTAAGGTCTCTAGTTTGATTTAAACCAACAAAACCGTCTCTCCGAGTCTTGGAGGCAACGTTTTGACCAGAAATGCAAAGCCACTGAAATTGGCCATTTTCGAGCATTTTGCTAAGGGGTTAGCCTTACCATTTTGTCCAAAATGGGCCCAATTTGCAGCATTTTTTAAAAGTGTAAAATTCCATGAAAACGAGGTCGAATAGCCCTAAAATGGACTTTTCTCCAACAATTAAGGTCTCTAGTTTGATTTAAACCAACAAAACCATCTCTGCGAGTCTTGGAGGCAACGTTTGGACCAGAAATGCAAAGCCACTGAAATTGGCCATTTTCGAGCATTTTGCTAAGGGGTTAACCTTACCATGTTGCCCAAAATGGGCCCAATTTGCAGCATTTTTAAAAAGTGTAAAATTCCATGAAAACGAGGTCGAATAGCCCTAAAATGGACTTTTCTCAAACAATTATGGTCTCTAGTTTCATTTAAACCAACAAAACCATCTCTGCGAGCCCTGGAGGCAACGTTTTGACCAGAAATGCAAAGCCACTGAAATTGGCCATTTTCGAGCATTTTGCTAAAGGGTGGTTTTCACTAGCGACGGAGTCGTAGTCCGAGTGGTAGGAGCGCTTATGACCTAGTGAAAATCAAAGATCGGTGTCGTCAGCAGAGTCATAAGCTTGACGGAATCGGAGTCGCAAGGATCAGAACGGTTCCATTTTCTTCCGACTCCCCTTCCGACTACGTCGCTTACGATCTAGTGAAAACTGCGTTGTCGGAGTCGCAAGGAGAAGCGGAGGAATAACCCAGTAATAATACTCGTTCTCAGGCGTTGTGATTGGTTTATTCTTCCACTTCTGCTTGCGACTCTGACAGTATGGTTTTCATTTGATCGTAAGCGACGGAGTTGGAGCGGTAACTCAGAAGAATTGCTTACGACTTCGATGTTCGATTTTCACCAGATCGTACCGCTCTGCACTTCTGATTACGACTCCGACTCCGTCGCTAGTGAAAACCAGCCTAAGCTATAACAGCATAATCAGTATTGGCTTTGCATCTTGTTGCTTGAAAAGCTTCTTCAGAACTAGAGGGGTTTGCTTGAAGACAATACTTCAGATTAAAGTGATAGTTACATTCTCTGCAGGATATATTCGTGGGAAATCTTTTGCACATTAATTTGACTGATCAGAGCACGATCCAAAATGGAGCTTACCAGTAATTTCTTATTTATGTTCACACAAACTGTTCTTGTCGTTGTTGCTACGTAACAGTAGCCACATGCGCACTTTACGAGTCTATTAAAAAAAACGTTTACATTTACTCAACTGTAACAAGCGCTTTAATGTGAATAACACAACGAGCTTTCTTCCCTCGTATAACAAAATGTTTGAAACGTGACATGACTGACTGACGCAAAAAGTAAACGTGAAAGCCTCTGAAAGATTGAACGTTTTTTTTTTCCTTAATGGCCTTGTTATTCGTGCTGTCTTCTTCACCGCTCAAATTGCCTTTGAACAGTGACTATGGTGCATTCCTTCATGGGTAGGAAAGTTGCACAACAACTGCATGACTTCCTTAAACGGCATTTCAAAGCTCGTGCCACAGGCTCCCCTTTTTCATATATCTATTATTTCTAAACGAGCTCTTTCAAGTGGTATTTACAGATAATTTCCAGTCCACCTTGTCAAGCTATAACACGAAAAAATTTGACAAACATGTCATATAATTAGTCCAAGGCCGCCTTTTAACCAAGTTTGTCCACTTCGTCAACGTCATTTGTTTCCAGAATGGAGATTTTCTTGCCAAAATGTTCTTCAATTTTTTTCATTATGTTCATCGACCGCGGACCGTCGATGAAGTTCACTGCGATGCCACTCTTGCCAAAACGGCCAGTGCAGCCGATCCGGTATAGGTAGGTCGCAAAATCCGGTTTGCCACTGGGCTCAACTGGCATGTCATAATTCACCACAACAGTCACCTGAGGTGAAGAAACCGAGGTAAGTAGTGTAGGAAATCGTAATGTACACCTTGTTTTCTGTTGCAAGATCTTGCAAGAAGTATTGTTCAGGGCGCACGCGCGGTTGCTTTTCTTGAAAGAGCACGTGCTCGAAAACGTTCTGGTACGTGTATCTCATTGGTCGATTTGTGACATTGATCTGTGAAAGAATATGGAACTGATTAAATCCTTATACAGTCCAGGGTCCCTTTTTTGTTTTCTTTTTCTCGAATTTTGTACAGTTAGTATGGAGAAACAAATGGCATCACGACATCCTAACAAGAAAGATATTCGCTATCTTGTCTACACTGCCACTTTTCAAGTATCCGTCAGAGGACGCGACAAAGAATTGATAATTATTTTCCCTAGCGTTTATAACAGAGCGGGTTTCCAACGAGTGTCGTAAAACCAAACCGGAAGTAATTGCAGACTCAGCCAATCACGTTCTCAAGGAAATCCACGTTTCAGCCAATCATAAATCGAGGTCATTTACGAATCGGTTTCACCAGCCAATCAGCAGGCAAAGCAAATAAACGCAGCCAGCGCCGAGCGCGGGAAAGGGAGAGTGATGAAGTCGCAATTGGTTTTAGTTTTGCCTTTGATTGGTTGAAATGTGAAAACTGTCCCATTGACAGATCAGTCATCTCATTCGCGAGCCAACGATAAACCATGTAAGAAAAGCTTCGGGATCGCTCCTAATTGAACCCGGTTGTGATCTGTAACCCTTCAAAGTTTCATCTTGTAGTCGAAAGTAATTTCGCAGTCCACGCTATCACAAACCTCAAAACCTTTACAACCCCCTTATGGCTGCACTTGCTGATTTGTTAAACCGATGCAAGCGTACTCACCTGTTCGACATCGATGCCTCGTGCGCACACATTCGTTGTTATCAGTAATTTTTCTTTGCCCTCGCGGAATCTGTTCAACACAGCAAGACGCTGTTCCACTGTGAGTTCACCCGACAACAGCGCCACTGAGTGCCCCTCAGCACTCATCTGCTTCGACAACCAAGAGGCTGCCTTACGGGTCTGAAATAACACGACTTTGTAAGTCAATGCGCTCGTAGAGATACTAACATTTCAGAATCATCTCAGGTGTCTAGAAATGCAGCAGGCGCTGGAGTAAATATTGAGGACGAGTGTTAAAGAGCAAGCGTGCCTAAGGGAGCTTTAGCAACAAGGACGGCATTGGCAACGAGAACGTCGCTTCAAAATAGAAATTGTCGTTATTGCAATCATTTTACTCGAGCGCTTGAAATGCAGCCAAACAAGTCACGTCCATGGGATGCACCCTTCTTACGGTAGTGAAAACAAAGTTTCCCGTCAACGTTGTTTAACGATCAGAGGATAAAAAGGCATTTTGACAGTCTAACTGACGAAACAAAATAGTTTTGGTCAAATTTTTTCCAAAACTCTCAAGTGGCAACCCAAAAAGCGATCTGCTTTAACCAGACTTCATTATGCTCGAGTCACTATTGAGATACTTACCTGACAGAACACGATACACTGTCCAATAGACACAACACCATACATGTTGGAGAGCGCCTGGTGTTTGTCCCCTTGGTCACGACACACCACGTAGTACTGCTTAATGTTGTCCAGGCTCTCCTCTTCCCGGCGTAGCCGGATGACGATGGGATCTGGCACTACTAAATTAGCAAATTTCATTACTTCGTCGTCATAAGTTGCTGAGAATAGAAGCATTTGGCAGTCTTTCGGTAGCAGCCTGAAATGAGAAAACAAACAGATTAACATGGTTTTCCAAATTTTTGCAAAGGGTGCACTATCCTGAACTTGTGTAGTTGATCAAATGATTTCAAGTGCAAATTGGAATTAATAAACACGCGTAATTTTTTTTCAGCACGAGCCTGCACTGCGATTGCAATTTGTGCTCTTCGAAAAGTTTACATGTGCTTATTTATGCATATTTATTCCAAATTGCACGAGGAAAAAAACATGTGATTACATATTAATAATTTTACAAGAAAAAATTCGTGTACAGGAAGTGAAGATCTCACTGCAGCCAGTAAGTAAGCGTTTGAGGTGAGTTGCTGTTGGCCTCGGTTTCAAAGCAAGTCCTGGTGCACAACCATTCAAACGGAAATGAGTTGTGTATTTTCCTGCAAATCAAACTCATTATCATTTGAATGGTGTAGCAGCAAGACTCGCTTTGAATCAGAGGCAAACGGCAACATTTACGGATTGACA
>BLFK01000545.1:1936847-1939621 GCA_014634185.1 Astreopora myriophthalma
TGTTCGCGTGCACAACTTAACACACATCAGCCGTGATAACTCAAATGGCCCCACTGGTAGGGCCCCAAAAGAGACATCAACTTCAGTTTTTTTCCTTTTAATTCCAAATAAAATTACTTTAAAATTTTAGGCTAGATTCTAGAATACCCATTCACTTTTCAGGGTTGTTCAAAGTTCTGCCACCGCAGTCCACAGCCACTTTAAGATAAGAATTGAGAGCTTGGGAATGGAGTCATTGCTCGTTCTTTAAGCCATGCACGTAACGAACCACATATTGCGGTCACTCATCCTGCAAATCACGACAAGGCGCCTCGATCGATTTCACTCCTTGTCCTTATTCTTATTCATCCACTACGGGACTGTGGACCGCAGTGGCAGTCTATTCAACTCTTTCTCCTTATTCTTATTCATCCATTATGGGACTGCGGGCCGCAGTGGCAGTGTATTTAAGTAGTGCACCTTGGCAGTGAACGGGTATTCTAGAATTGCTCCAAATTTTACACACCACCTCTGACTTATGCCTTCTTTCCCTGGGTCAATTTTAATAAATTTCTGTCAAACATGTTACTGATAAAATGCTATTTTATGTAACTGTTAACTTTTTTCCTGTTGACAGAATTTCTTGGAAAACTATGGGATGACAAGACAGACAGCGGGCATGCGCAACAGTTGTCAGCCCACAAAACCCGTTTTGTTTTGTTTTTTTTTTTTCTTTCAATGAATTTTATTCATCATCCAACGCAAGCAGATTAGATATGGCATGTGTGGCTTACGCACGATCACGCTCAGACAAACACCCTTCCAAGCCACCTTGCAAATTTTTGAACCAGTGAGAACTTTAAGCCACAACGGCTATTCCCAGATTGGTGCTAGTCCAAGGTCAGCCTGACGTGGCTACAGAGCCGCACTAATATAGCATACGCCCATAGCCACTTGACTACATGGTTTGGACATGCTTATATGGAGTATGCTGCCAGATACAGGTCTGCTCAGGGT
This sequence comes from Astreopora myriophthalma, assembly GCA_014634185.1. Classification (NCBI taxonomy): domain Eukaryota; kingdom Metazoa; phylum Cnidaria; class Anthozoa; order Scleractinia; family Acroporidae; genus Astreopora; species Astreopora myriophthalma. The sequence continues at coordinate 1,937,844 of BLFK01000545.1, forward strand.
GGCACGGGATGATCACATACAGCTGTACCCTGGAGCTGTACGCTTGAAATAACACATACAGTCAGTAGTTTCTGCTCATTTTTGGTGCCTGGTATGATCTGGCCTCGATCCTTTATCAGAGGAAACAGGGAAAGAGAACATACACACGGAAAGAAACGTAGATTACATACTCAAAGCGACCAGGCAGCCTGTTGAGTGCATGAGCTTATTTACATCTAGCATGGCAGGTCTTAAAGTGAAAAAGCCTATGCGGCAAAGAACCGTTCACAAGCTTATTTCAGAAGAAAGAACCAACGTTTAATACCACCTAGTTAACTTTCCCACGTGTTTATGCAGAACAAGTTTGCCCCATTTTCGATAAAAAATTCACTTACTTGCCAGGAAATCTGACGTTCCTGTTCGTCAACTTCGGCCGCCCAGTCTTCTTTGTCAGCCATCTCCAGGTAAAAAGGACGATATCTTAGAAAGCAACCAGAAAATGGAGGTACTGTATTTTACAGTGCACAGTAAAATCTACTCTTTCGAAAAAGTGACATCCGGTAGATTCCGGGGAGCCTGGAAACCAATGCGACTCGATATGATGTCGGAACTCCGAGATTTTACGAATCGTCACACGCTTTGCTGTGTTAAAAAAAAAACGGCTGGTGCATTAAAAATAAAGAAAAAATAGCCAGATTTTAATCTAAAATGCATTCTTTCAGGAACTCTGTTATGCTTTAGAACTGTTTTATTGTCTGCCTTTAACATGGAAGAATTTCACCTGGAAATGTAAAGTAGAAAGTAAAACTGTAGAATGACACCTGACTGTGACCTGATACCATATGTATGTCACATTATAATTTTTGGTTTAATATCACTATATTATTAACTAAGACAAGGTGAGGCTTAAGTAAACTAATGTAAGAACTGTTGGTACTAAGAAACATGAGGGGCACACTTTATTCCAAAAATAACGCTTTGTTAATGATTATTGTGTTACCCCCTTGTCTTGGTTTTTGCCTCTCTGTTGACAACAATAAAGTTAAATTTTAGTAAAAGGCAGGGGGGCCCCTGAAAAGCAAAAACGGCCCCCAAGTTTTTGGAAATGGGGATCCCAAGAACCCTTAACTATCAAAACCAGTGGGAACTCTGTACATGTATGACGCTGAGTCCAGGAATCGAACCCAGGACATATTCACGGGAGGCGACTTCTCTCACCACTGTGCAAACCCTGCTGTGTGTGTTCTGCTTATAAAAGGAAGCTGAATTTGAATGTGTACCCCGCCCCCCACCCCGCAAAGAAATCCTTTTCTTTCCAGGGGAAGGATATGGCTACACCTAGGCTAAACCATAAAGACAGCAAAGTCAATAAACTCACGGGTCAGCTAGGAGCATGGGTAGCGCTGTTTCTTGAATCTTGGATGGTTTGTTGAAGCCCATGTCATATACACCACGACACAGCTGTTCGGATCTAAACTCATGGCAACATAAATCAAATTACAAAGAGCATATGTACCACATGAAATGAAACTTTTGGACTCTCTTTGTGGGTTCTCTTTAATTAAATAAATGAGAAATAAAGAACCCCTATTTATACACAGTGATCTCTAAAATGCTTCAAGCCTGTGGGGCAGTGTATAGAATTGAAGGGCTCTCGGCATTCAAAATAATGTAATTAGGCTTTTTCTTGTATTTGGTCATTTTGCTAACCAGCAGCCAAATTTCACAAAACACGGCAATTGAGTTATGGAATTACCTATAACAAGTGATGTGAAGAAAATAACAAAGGAAAGAAAAAA
>BLFK01000545.1:1947131-1977400 GCA_014634185.1 Astreopora myriophthalma
TCTTGCACGTGCAATCCATGCGTCAGCATGTGTGCTCCTGTATACACATAAGTGGCGTGAACCGGTTTCTCAAAAGAATATTCTGATTGTCATTTTTCCTTGACATTTTCCCTTTTTGCAATTTCGAACTCAACCCTAGTTTTCCCTATCCCATACGGAACACCCCCTGTACAAGTGTTTTGCGCAAATCTTGAACGTGTGACCACACCTGTACACATCGCAGCCACAGAGAGAGAGAGAGAGACTCTTGTGGTATTTCTTGGAAGGGTAGAAATACGTATTAAAACGTTTTCAGAACCAAGTCACTTCGGGGTCATCAGTTTACACGAGGTCACCTAAGTCGCAAGTCAAGTACAGTAGTTAGCAAGTAGTTACTTGCATTTTGCCAACCACTGAATGGTCTGTCAGTCACCGGACCAAACCTCGATCTTACGTTTTAAATCAGCCGGGTTGCTTTCGCTATCGATTTGACTGTAGTGTGGAGGGAGTGCCATTTTTTCGTTCCATGTGAGGTTCATTCAACCTTTCTGCTTTCATAATTTTATTTTTTGTTGTTTTTACTGTTATACTACCCTTGAACCATAACAACAGGCTCCTAAAGAGTCTTAATTCATACGACGGTCCAACATTTCTTGCCTGCTTCCAAAAAGTCCAAAGTTGATGGCGTTTCGTGCACCCTAGTGGTCTCTCCGAATTAAGTTAATTCCCTACTTTGACTTTACCGTAAGCATTCCTGAGTGTTGAATTTAAGTGAAGCCGCCAAGCAGAGGTAATCAACAATGAAACCGTGAGACAGTTACGGGAATACCTAAGTCTTTTTGTCAAGTTGCTTTTCCTTTACACAGACCTCAGACCAGCCTAACAACTAAGAAATGCAGCACCATTCGCTGGCAACGCACAACTGTAAATATCTAATATTTAAGTTGTTTTTAAAGAAGAAAAGAGTAGGAAATAATAAAACCTTAGAAATTACTCATGAGAAAAAAATTGAAGCGATACAGAATAAATTTCCAAAGTGATTAATTTAAGGTATCGTGCCGCAGTGCCCGGGGGCAGATTGCTAAATATACATATCATCCTTTAAACTGATCTTTTCTTCCATTGTCTTTCGTGCCAAAGATAACGCTAATTTTTTTTTGGCACGATCACCTTTCCGAGTTAATTGGTTTTTACTGGCGACGAGAATCTGAGAAAATCGAAGCAGAGAAAACGTACGTGACCAAGGCCAATGGCCGACGCCGTATTGCGTTTTTGAATCGTCGCTCCCCACTGGGCAATAAGAATAAAATCGTAATGGCAGCTCGATTCCCAACTGTGAGGCGCAGTTGAAAATCTTCGCCTGGAGCTTCAGGGAGCAAGTCAGCACGCGCGGTCCAGCCACCCTACAAGACGTTGCCCGGCCGTGCGTTTGGGCTGCAATTACTACCAATGATACAGAAAGTTATAAAAGTGACAAACAAAGAATAAAGTGGAAAAAAGTAATCTTCAATAGTCAAGCAACATGAGCAAGAGAATTTTCTCGACATGGTTCACAGCTTTAACTTCATTTCGATTTACAAGTGCGTTTGAACAAACATTCCATTCGATTTCCATGAATTCCGTTATGAACTCTTCAACCCCCCACACACCAAATCATTTGTTTCATTTTTGTTTGTTTTGCCATAATCTGATTGCTTCGGTTTTTGTTTTGTTTTGTTTTGTGAAATATTTCTGTTGCAGAGACTTCGTAACATCTTGTAAAAGAATCACCCTCTGTTTCACAAAATTTCGACTCAATGACAAGCCCAGACTTGTTCCATGGAACATAATCCATGAAGCGTTATGACGAGTGTTCCTATTGGATAATTTATATTTGGCCAATCAACTGACCTGTTATAAATATTTGCTGACCACATCATTCTGTCTTTTGACCGCCTGTAGTGCAGTGTGGTGGGCATTGCGCTAGGATGCGTTTTGTGGCGGTATGTAGGATCAAGAGATGAATATTCTGGGAATTTTGTCATTTATTTTGGTGAGTACGTGTTCAGGTCTTCCAACTCCGTTTGCATCGAATTAGTTCGAGTTTTACGAAGGGAGAAATCTGCCTACTTGCACGCGCGCTGCGAGATCGACCATCAGGTGATGGAATACACCCACTCGGAAAACATATCGTGTAGCCGCTGTGACCTTTATGTTTTGCGATCGTGAAGGTCCCCCTGTTTCATTCATCGCTTACGAATCAGTATTTGTGCTTATTGTCTCCTTTCGCCTTGTGCAACATGGTATGACATCGACATGCTTCCGTTGCGCTTTTGACGTTTTTTTATTATAGAACGATCGATCGATCGATCGATCACGGCATGGTTATAAAATTTGTGGCATATTTTCTGATGTGCTATTTTAATTCGTTTTTATTTACCGCCCCCTAGTAGTTTAACATCAATTTCGTAGGATTTCTTGTCATTATCACTGTGTATTTAACTTACCCACCTCAATAAGAAAAGAATTTGGATCAGCTGTTGTTGCTCGCCGGAAATGAGCTTATGACCTTCACGCCAACTTACAATAAGAAACTGAAGACTTCAGCCCAACAACTGATGTCAGATTATGTTCACGAATTTAGGGATTCCTTTTAGCTTTTAATAATACTCTTTCACCTGGCCCTGATCAGCTAGCTGTACGGGTATAGTTTTCTTCCTCGAGACATTTGCATATTTTGTCACTGTTGGCGAATATGAAGGGTCATCAACAGTTTCTCTCAAGTTTGAAAACTGACTGGTTCAACTTGTAGCAATTTAGATTTTGCGTATCGCTATTAAATTAAAAAAAAAACAACAACAACAAAAAAACAAGACACTTGTTGGAAAAAATTTAGGAAATACTAAAATAATTGTGGTATGTGAGGCTTCTCATAATTTTTAAAGTGCAAAGTCTGAGAACATTGCAAGGGCTATGGAAGATAAATTGAAACTTTGTGAAACAATAATAGCCAAAAATCTTGTGCAAGCCAGAGTTATTTTAGGCTTGGAAGACCATGCATTGAATTGATAGCATACCCTCTTTAAATTAAAGTTAAATTTTTGCAAGACACTTGCAATAATTCCAAACAGCAACCCCTCTTAGCAGTGTGTCTACGACAGTGCACTGCAAAAGTTATTTGGTCTAGACGCAATCTGTCTCAGACCCAACTTAAATGAGGGTGAAGTACAATTGATGCAACCCAAGCTACATTGTAATCCCAGACGGATTATGCGACTTTCCAGTGTAAATAGAGCCATTTAGGAATGGCAAAGATCATGCAAGTTGGAAAAAAAGTAGGTACAATGAGTGAAGGTCTAAATGACATTGTCATCAGATGATGGCTTGGAACAAAGGGAGAATGTGTGTCATTTGCTTTATTTTCTTGCCCCAAATTATTGTTTGACATGATTTGTTTGTTATTTTGCAGTGTGTTGGCAGAGCTGCATGTTGCCAGCTAAGTTTTTTCAAGTCCTCAACTGACAGTGTTTCCTGCTGTCAATATTGTGATGCAGGATTTTTTATGACTAAAGAATGTGATGGGTCAACTGAAACACAATGCCAGGCCTGTGCTTCAAAGTATTTTACCACAGCACCAAACAATTTGCGGTCGTGCAAACCTTGTAGGAAGGAATGTGGTGGTGGGAAGATTATTGTAACGGAATGCAACTCAACTTCAGATATCCAGTGCGAATGTCCACCAGGCAGGTATTGGGACACTATGTTGCTGAAGTGCTCAGAGTGCACCAAATGTGGCCCAGGGCAAAGGATGGTTTCCCAATGTGAAAAAGAAAAAAATGGAAAATGTGAGACGTGTGCAAAGGTAAGTCACCAGAGAAGAACACTATGTCAACAAGATAAGAAGCTGGGCACTAAGTGTGATTTTACCAGTGACGCCTGGCACTAGTTGACTGAACCATGTTTTAGTTGTTTTGTCTTCTTGCCATTCTTCTGCAAGGCTAAGTACGTGTCTTTGTGAAATAAACAATTTTGTATCTAGTCTTTCGGCACGATCCATTCAGCCAACGTTTCCAATAACACATTCCAAAATGTTCATTCGTTGAATGGAATGGTATTTTCTTGAATAAACCGTTCCATTATCGTTATGCCCACCCAGGACAAATATGCTACAAACAACTGGATAAAGTAAAAACTTATATCTGATGGAGGAAATTGTCAGAATTTCCAAGGAAGTGATCAAATGGAACAGTAATTTTCGGCCAGACTGGTTGGATCAGTCAAAGAGGACCACCTCTGAAGGTATCACCAGACAGAGTTTTCTTAATCATTTTTGATGACTTTCTGACATCTTTTCCACAAATTTAGGATGGCTTCTGCAAAGATTTTCTCTAGATATCTGGTCATGGTTGTTTGTGAGGACACTGACACTTACAACATAATATCTCCACCCTCACTATGCTTTTGTCTAAAAGTTGTGAAAAATGAATTTTAAGAACTCTGTCTGGTAGCAACAGTACAGGTTCACAAAGCAATTTATAAGAGCCTCTTTTCCCTCATACTGTTATTGAATCTTTTAGGGGACATATCTGGATAATAATGGAGAATGTCTGCCTTGTAGAAGGTGTAGGAAAGGTGAAACTGTTATGGAGGAGTGCCTTCCATCGCAGAACACTGTGTGCAGGACCTTCACACAAGCCCCAAAGACTGATCTTCGCAACAGTTCTGAAAAAGTTCAGACAATTCCAGCAATCAAACCCACAACTCTTCAGCAAAAAGGTGATCAACGTTCCAAAATAATGGGGTCCTAAATTATTACCATTTACTCTTAAAGCCTGGAAATTATGCTCGGAAAGTCCAATGCTCCATTCCATTTTGGAGTGTTTCAGGAATTATGGACCATTGGCTTAATCAATGCACGACTCGTGTTCCTCTTTTACAGCTTTCCAATATTAATACCAGAGCATTTTGGGAGGGTTTCTGTCTTGCGTTAAAACAAGTTGTGTCATTTCTGCTTACTGCTAAAATTTCAATCCAGATGGCTTGTGTAACTGGTAGGTACCCATGTTGTCTAAATGAAGGGCTCAGAGCAAAGACATCCTAACTGACTTTTTTAGTGCATTTGGTCATTTTGTGAAATTACGGCCAAATTTCACACAATACAATAGCCTTTCGGTTGTCATGGTATTTATCCAAGTTTAGCAACAACCCTGTTTCAAGCAACTTTCCAAAGGGTATGTGGGGTGTGGGGTGGATGATATTTTTTCAGGAAATTCCATTGGGTTTTTTTTTTTTTGGGGGGGGGGTACTGTTTCCTTCTGAAACTGGAAAATCCAAACGGGTGGAGAAATTAACGTAAAGTTTTCTATTTGGTAGCAAGTAGGGGTATGGATATTTTCTGGAACCACACGATATCGTTATTACCATAACTTTGTGTTTTCAGGTGATACTTTTGTGATGCCTGGCGAGGTAGCCAAACAAGGCAAGTGGACCACAATTACATGGATTCTACTGTGTTTCGTAATTGTCTTGACGGCTATTCTGGTTTTCCTACTTTTACGGGTGCTGTGGCGTAAGACTAGGAGACAAGGCCTTTCCTTGAGAAATGATAAAAAGAAAGGTGAGACAAATTCTGATTGATAGACCTCTTTAGCTCTGTACGATAATTTCCCATTTCAGATTATGTGACAGTCACAGCAGCACAGTTCCTTTATCTTTTTTTCTTCCTGCCAACATGAAAATGGTAATCTTTGAAAGAAACAATTCCCACAAACACCATAGATTGCAGTAGACCTCACTGTGCCATCGAGCCTTGACATCGAGGCTTGGGGGGGATAAAACAAAAACATGTCTACACACTTATACAAGTTCCTTTGTTTTATTCCCCCAAGCCTCGATGTCAAGCTGAATATTGATATATCGGAAAAGGTCTATTTCTTGCGTTTTGCAAAAATGTGTTCAAGGCCCCTATAATGTGACTTTTTGCCATTTAGAGAGCTTCCTTGTTCGCTTCAGGCTCACTCAATGTGGCAGCAAAAATTAAGTTCTTTCATTGTTGTTGTGTGACTGTAATGAAGCATAAAGATTTGCAAGTTTTTAATGTGGATCGAGTTTGTGTTTTCTGTACCATAGTTTGTAAATGGTGTATTTTACATTTTCAGATTTAGTGTCTACGCAGGAGAGGGAGTTGCCCATAAAAGGTAACCTGTCCAACTGAAAGCCCATTTACATGTGCAAAAAACTTGCCATAGCACCCTCACATTTTGGCATCTGTGTATGCCCTATTTTTTAGCCATGTCACTCCTTATTATGGACTAATTGGGTCATAGACAATGCAGTGTTCATGCATACATCCAGGACTTTACCAATGCAGCAGTCCAGTGGTCAGGTGAAGTAGTGTTTCTGAGCTAGTTCGCAGCCTCAGTGGCTCTACAATCATTAGACCATTCAAAAGGGCTCACTCTCGAGAGCATTTGTGGTATTTACAGTGTGTTTTTATTTTTATTTTCCGTCAGAAAACAATAAAATGTTTAGGTCTGTCCCAGCTAACATAACAGAAAAACTGGGCAGATTGTTAAATTCAAGATCTGGAAACAATTGGAGGCACTTGGCCGGGCTCATGGGATACAGCAGCACCGACACACAGTACTGGAACGTAACACCAGAGGAGGCCACTCAGAAGCTCCTCTATGAATGGTCACAGAAAAATGGCTCGACTGTGTATGCACTGTACAATTTTTTAAAGAAGCTTCCCAGGGATGATGCAGCTTCAGTGCTTCTGCCCTTTCTTGTGGATCAAACGTCTGTTGGTGCAAATGTATGAAGAGAACATCTGATATAACATGCCCTGTTTGGACAGTTAAGCCATGTTTTCCTTGACATGTTTCCTCAACAAAGTGTTCCAAATTTCCCACAAAGGCCTCGGCAAGTCCTTGACGAGTCCTTGTCCAGCAATTTACACCAATAAATATGGATGATCCTTAACAAGTTTTTCCTTGACAAGTTTCCTTGCCAAGGAAAAACTTGTGATATTTTTCCATATATACACTACCAAGAAAAACGTTTCAAGGAAAACTCTCTGGCATGAATGTGGCATTATATAAATGTTTTGGACCCTTTTAGAGAGTATGTAGTATATTGTATAGAATTTTAGATTGTGATCCATCAAATTATTGATCAATTTCACCACTTTGTTTGTTTATTACTTGAGCCCAGGCCAGCCAGGCCCACACATTTGGCAGTCATTTCTGCAGTATGTAAAATTCAAAGATCGCACAATTATCCACCTCCTCAATAATTACTGTTTCAAACAGACCCCATCAAATGCTCTTCACCTGGTGTCATCAACTTCTCGTCGTACATGATAGTGTGAATCCAGAGGGAACATTTGAAACCGTAGAGTTTAGTGATGTCCATGCAGGTCATTTGACAGGTGGGAACCAAATCAAGTTTGGTGCGAGTAATATAGATTTTGCAATGGCACGCTGGAAAAGAATAAATCAAGGCCTTTCTAGCAGAAGCTGTCTGCACCAAATGAAAACTATTGCCTGGCTAAGGCTAAATATTTGTGCATCTTTGTATAGAGTATACTGCCCAGTAGTTTGTAGATTTGCTATTTGAAACATATTTTTTTTGCAATTGAAAAATTTAAAACAATTTCAAATGCTATGCATCTTACAGCAAATGTTAACTGCAAGTAATTCTTCAGAGGAGGCCCGTTTTTAATGCAGTCAGGATTTATAACCTTGGAATTTGGTTTTGAAAGGTCCTTAGAAGACTTAATATGGTTTACTGGAAGTATTGTGAGCAAAGCTGAAATCTCGTTTTAGGCAGTTGATGTTTGGGTGTCGCATTCGCTAAGAACATACTCATTTGAAATGGTATCTTATGGCTCAAACAATGCCAGTGTTGATTACAGGAAGAAAGTTGTGTAATTCACCCTGTTTCAAGGTGTCAAAATCCTGATTTTGCTAAATATGGATATATTGTGGCTTGCAGACTTTTTTTTTTTTGGATGCTAAAATTTTCCAGGGATGTTTGTCAGTATTTTCATGAAGAATTGAAAAAATTATTTTTCGTATGAATGCGTAAAATATAAAAGAGCCTTTTTTTATGTTCTTTTGCAAGCAAAAGGAAGAAGTGGGTATTTCCGGAGTTTCTCTGCGCTGCGGTATTTTGCTACAAAAATGCTTTATGTTTTGTAACTATATGCCAACTGATTATTATATGATTATTTTTTGCCTCTTGTGATTAAGAGAGAAGTGAATAGAAATTTAGTTTTGGGTAGATTAGGCAAATAAAAGAGTTTTTATCTTTGTTTAGGGGCTGTTTACTTGGAGGGAGGAAGATTCTAGCAATAGGACTATCCTGGGAGCTGGGCCATTCTTGCATGTGTTTTCTGTATTCAGTTTACATGTACATGCTAAAAGTTTAACTTGGCCATAGCATTAGGATCTTTCTCGCTGAGAGATACTAACAAACAAGGCAAGGGATGGCCTTTCAGCTGTTAATTGCTTTAAAAAATGAAGGCTTGCCCAAACCGAAATTTCTCCATGTACGAAAAGACAAAATTTCATGTGTTCTACCATCTTCCTAGAGCTAGAATCTTCCTCCCTTCACGTAAACAACCTGTTAGAAGGATTAGGAGAGAAATTCAAATCTCTAATTTGACAAGTTTGCCCAAGCATTATGGTGTTTGCATCGGGCAGATGTTTTTCACAAAATTATGTACATTCAAGTGAATGGATTATTAGACCAGCACTTTCGCTCTCTGCTAGTGGGCAATGGAAATTTTTTAGTGTAGCTAAGGATATTGGCCTCCTAGCAAGGGTAGTTAAATAATTCTCTTTTTAATGCCGTGAACCACAGTCTGGGAATTCTGCATCAAGTCAAGGAAAACTTAATTCTTTGCAAGGGTCAGTGAAAATCCATTTGTTTGAAGGTTGGATAGCGATATCCACTGGACAAATCACCATCCATTGGATAACCCAATAATTTTGTTATTATTAATTCCTTTTCACTTTTTTCCCCAAACGCCTATCCACTTTTGAACAAAACCAAGGTCGAGGTTGCAGAGACAATGCCATTTCAATAAAGAGATGACAGAATTGGTTTCAGTGGATTTATCATTGGCCATTGTGGCCTAAGGATTTGCCTTGCTTGGTTTGGCGGCATTAAAAAATCAGAGGATTTGTTTTTCTCAGAGTCGGCAACCCTGATGGCAAATGGTAAAAAAAATTCCTGTGTACTCTATTTATGTACCAGGTACTTATCTTTGTGAGCAGCTATCTTGATCAATTTTGTATGATATATTTAAGTGATAAACTATTCAATATGTTGAAGCAGCTTGTAAAGTGTCAAATTTCAATCAGTTCACCTTTTCACCAATTAGCAAAGGCTATTGAGCTTCCTATTGTGCAGAATTTGCCCACTGACAATGCACGTCTACATACAGGCATTGAAGAGTGAACTTCTCTACGGCCCTCATGCTTCACTATAACTAAGGTAGGTAATGACATGGGAGGTGGTCGAGACAATTTAGACAGCACAACTTCAGATTAATGTCATACCAGCTGTTTGCTCCTTGAAAAAAAGGATGTGTATGAGTCCTGTCTTTGGAACCAAGACTGCTTTGCCAGGTTTAATGTGTTTCAAAATTAGTCGGAAGTGTAATTATTTACACGACAAGCTTGTGGTGAGCAGATAACGTACAAACAAGTTGTCCTGTCTAAATCTGCCTTCAGATATCCCTGCCACTGTTCAGTTGTAGTGGGCAAGAAGTCTGAAATTTTAGGAAGGCCATACAGTAGGTGCAATCAACCTCGAATTAACTAGAAGCAAGATGTCAAAATTTTCATCCAGTGGATATCAGAGGTGTTGGTTCTGTCTTTTGAGTTCTGGTGATGCAGTTTGTGTGGAAGGGACAGGAAAATTAGTTTTTTGCAAATGTGTCAACATAAAGTAGTTCATTGCAAGATAATCCATACATTAAGGTATGGCATGTTTTGTGTATAACATGACTTAGAATATTGCAGATATCAACAAATCATTTATGACTCCATTTTAGTTATTTTTTAGACAACCCTTGGATTTGAGCAAGTTCATTCCTCATACGTGTTATGCACTGTGTGATGTTAATTCTATAATTTTAGGGAAGTCACTTTCCATTCAAATGAATCCTAGTCATAATGAACTTCCCAGTTTTCATTGAAATCTTGTTAAACTTTCTCATAATGCATAGGTTTGTCTATAAATGAAGAAGATAAATTATTCCACTCATGTATGTTTATTCAAAAAGGCAGCACTTTAATAAAAGAAATGAAAACGTTGTTGATTTTGTGCACATCCTTTTTATTACAACTATATTCACTTAGAAAGCTGAGAAATGAACAATGCTCAAGCAAGTACTCACAAGTCGAATGTAACCTTTATGTGCTTTGCATTTGCACTGGTGTAGTTGTTACCAGTAGCCATGTTGATTTACTGAAACAAAAGGAAATATTTGCATAAAAATGGAGTTCAATTCCCCGAGGATTGTTTTGGGACACCAAAACGGCAGCCATGACATCATGTGAAAAGATCTATAACATACAAATAGACATTGCTAGTTGCTCTTGTGCTCAAGATTGCAAAGCTCCCATACTGCATGTGAATGAGGCTTAAAGTGTCTACTTACATGTTAATCTATGGATGATCAAGTAAATTCTTCAGTTTAGAGCCTGAGCATTTTCCTTATACAACAAATACTCTTCAAGTCTTTCCATTGCCTCTGGTGATCCATGTCTTCTTATGTATGCCTGAAGATGACAAGGAACAAATCTAGCATTGAAATGTTGAATTTACTAACACACATGTTTTATTAATCCACAATGTTTATATTTTTAATTATCACTACAGTTTGTACATTTTTCTTTTACTACTACTGTTATGTTATTGCATGTTTGATTATATCCACACATACTTGTGCAAAATAAATATTAAAGATTATCATTATTATCATTATCATTATTATTGAAAATTTACACAGCTATTGATGGCATTGGAGCTGGTTCCTTCATTGGCTCCGGGCAACAACAAGTTACCTGGGGAAGCCAAGAGACAGCCCTTGTTTGTTTCCTCCTCTTCTCTACATCTCCGGCACCTTCCCAAGAATTCTTGCCGACCCCAACAATGGACTTCTTTGGATCAGTTCAACAGGAACGCCCTCCTCATATTATTATTCTTACTATTACTATTACCATTACTATTACTATTACTATTATTATTATTTATCAGTAAAGACAAGAGTATGCCCACTTCATCACTGATAAATTAGTAATTTCATTCAATCATTGTGTCTAAAATTCACCGTCTTCTCGACTACAACTGTGAGAAATTCCACCATTTTCAGTCCTAGCAGTATGCAGGATGTTTGCCACCAGAACCTAGTTAGGGGCAAAAACGTTTGATGGGGAGGGGGGGATTTGATATAGGCATGACTTTTTCCCCAAACCCTTCCCTGCACAGGAATTTTTTTTTCCTCAGGGCACATGTGTAGGTAAGACATTTTTCCTCAGTGTGACATTCTCTTTTTTCAGCTCACTGAACATGTCAGGATTTTTTTCCCAGGTCTGGTCATGTGTGGGATTTTATTAATTTATTTTGTGTGTGTGTGTGTGTGTGTGTGTGTGTGTGTGTGTGTGTGTGTANNNACCCCCCCCCCCCCCTCCCCTGAAAAATATTATGGGATGCCCAGGGGTCAAACTCATACATACTGTGGGTATAAATTTGGTTTTGGTTCAATAATTTTCAAACCAGATCAATTTTTGCATTTCCTTTGTCTCAGATTAATTGTGGTGTGAAAAAGGATGTAAAAATCAAAGTGGCTTGAAAATTTCGAAGGGAAACCCAAATTTCTACCCACAATATGTAAGAATTTGTCCCCTGCACATCCCATAATATCTTTCGCAGACCAATAGAATCCAAGATGGCCACCGTATCGGTAAAAGGTCTTTTGAAAACCACTCTATTTTTGTTGACAGACGTAGTTGTTGCTGACACTCTCTAGATACCAACCCGTAACAAGGAGAATCCTTTCAAGTTATTTCTGTGTGCCTGGTCAGCTATTGTGCTGTATGGGTTTAGAAGATGATGAAGCTTAACAATCTCCAAACAGTCATCCCAGCTGTGAACAGAATTTATGATCTATAATTAAATTATTTATCATATAATTCTTATAACAATATGATTGTAACAATGATAATAATAATATAAAATAATTATAATACAGTTATACAGTACTATAATATAATTCATAACAAAATACAAATTTCTAATTTATAACATATATTTTAAAACTATATATCTGTAATTAAAAAAAGGTCACTTAAGGCAGTTACACATACAGCTCTTCAATTTTCAGAACCACAGTATTAGAGCTTTGTTCAACATACAAATGTGATTTGGACAGACAACAAATACTGAATGCAGTGACAAAAAAAAATAATAAAATTACAGTTTTCTTTCTGGTGGAAGTGTGCTTAGCAATCAAGCTTGTTCACAGGCACTCCACATGAATAATCAGAGAGCAATAACACCCCTACTGGAAGGAGGCAACAGCTGGCTTTATATGAAGCATGGTGAAGTTTAATTCAAATAATTAACAATTATTGGACGAGGTTGAGCAAATTATCGTGATTTGTCAGTGGCGAGCAGATCAATTATTTGCCGCAGCCGAAGGCTGAGGCAAATAATTGATCTGCCAGACACTGACAAATCATAATATTTTGCGATAACCGAGTTCAATAATTGTTTTATCATTCGATCACCGTTCTTTTGATCAACTAAATACGTCAAATCACTCTCTGCCTGCTCGGGGAACTGATCCGCCATTTTCACACAAGAGCGTAGTTTCAGTTATGCATGAGCAGAATATTATTTGCAGCAGAACACTTATTTGTAGGCAGTTATTTGCAGGTCACGTGGTGAGCTCTCGGCCAATGAGAAGGAAGGAACAAATCCATCGAATGATAATAATTATTGTTTGAATCCAGAGCATTTGCATACAAATCCGACTCCTGAACCACTTGTCCCTGCTGTCTCCCACAATTTATCAACAAAATGTTTCATTCATTTTTGGTCATCATCATCATCACTTTATTTAAGTCTCAGGTTATTTAGCTGAGCACGAGTGCTCTCTACTAATTGGGGAGACTACAAATCAACTGAAATCAGAACAAATCATATGTTTGCTTTTGTGGAGAGGGGAAAACCGGAGAACCGGAGAAAAACCTCTCGAAGCAGAGTAGAGAAACCAACAAACTCAGCCCACACATGACGCCGAGACCAGGAATCGAACCCGGGCCACATTGGTGGAAGGCGAGTGCTCTCACCACTGCGCCAACCCTGCTCCCCCAAAACTGAGTCAAAATTGACTCAATTTAAGTAGGAGATGCCTTGTTTCTACATAACGAGAATGCCATCACTTGAACACTTCAGTCCTAGCAGTATGCAGGATGTTTGTCACCAGTACCTAGTTGAATGCTCCCACAAGTCTCCTGTAGCTCAGTAGTGGAGCATCCAAACTATTGATCAGAATGTTACACGTTTAGCCCATGAGCAGGCTCTCATTGGTGCTGCTGAACGAGCGGTGAAGCCACCAGAAGACACAGGTGTCAAAAATTTGACAACTCGCTAATTCAATGTGTGAAATTATTAGCCAATAGAAACTGAGCAAAATATCAACAAACATGACTGCAAATTGTACATGGAATCACATCTATCGATGTGCTACACTATGGATCGTGCTTTAACGCTGGTTTGTGTCATAACAATGGCACCTGTTATTTTTGACCAGTCAGAATGCGGCGTTCGTGCACAAATGCACTGTATTCGAAAAACAATACCATCCTTGCAGGCCCTCTCGCACCAGGCCCCTCGTGGGCTCGCTTCGCTCACCCACTTGTTTCTCCTGTTCTTGTGTCTTCTTGTGGCTTCACCACTGATTCTGCAGTGCCAATGAGAGCCTGCTCACAGGCTATCACAGGTTCAACTCCTGTTAGCAGCACTGGGATTTTTTCGCTGACTATGCCTGTTTCATTTAACCCATGACCTCATCATTTCAAGATAATACTTACTGTTCTCTTGCCATCATATCTTCTAGCAACTCCATAATCCTTTGCACTTTTGCCAGGTAGTACACCAATCCCCCAAAGTGTCTTGTTGATCTCAAAAGATCAATTTTTTTGCTAAGTACAATGTCATCGTAAGTCTTATGATGCACCTGGTAGACAATAAGAAAATATGAGCCAGAGGTTAATTAATCCTCAACTAAACCTTTGTTTATAAGGAAAAATAAGTTCTTAATATTAATGCAGCTTTTTGTTATGTACATACATGTGCACTTCCCCAAAGTTACTGAAAAGCACACTATGTTCTTTTCAGAATCTGCTTTTGTTCACAAGAACACTGTTTAAAACACTTAATAACAGTCTCAAGGCTGTGGTATTTGACAAAGTTTATGACAGGGGACATCAATTTTTTTTTCTTTTTTCATTAAGTTATTAGAAATTACAACAACAAAATTAAATACAAGTTAAGAAAAGGGGCCACCAAAGTTACAAATCACACTCTACTAACTCTGATGTAATCTACTGAGTCGGGTTCAAACTGTACACAGGCTAGGTCAAGAATGTCTTCATGACGATTCTGATGAAACACAGCCTGCAAGATAAATGTAACAACAAAAATTATGGCCACTCTATCTTCAATACCACAAACAAATAAAAATAGGTTTAAAAAAATACTACTACTAATAATAATAATAATAATAATAATAATCATGATAACAATATTAATTATTATTCAATAATAATAATATTATTATTAGTTGTATTTATGTATTTTAATAGAATTTAAACAAATAGTGTATTACCTGGTTTTAGGGCAAATATTTTAAAACAATTTATAAGGTATTATTCTTTTAGGATTATATTTCTCATACATATTACCTAGAGAGCTTTTACCGCACAGGGATTGGTCATGTCAGACGTTCAACTGTTGCGTTCCCTTCACTAGTACTAGGCATCTAGTTGTATCATACTGCCATAATAATAATAATAATAATAATAATAATAATGAAACTTGCCTTAACTAGATGCGAGCAGTCAATTATGTAGACCTGTTGAACTACAGCATAAGTGGACCACAACATTCTAAAGGGAAATGTTGTGAGGGCTACAAAACAGGTATGGTTTTCTTACCGTCAAATTTTCATTTTTTAGCATCTCAGGCACTTCATGCTTTCTCCCAGGCTTTGGAAAGTAAATAAGATTCATCCTGTCTCGCTCCTCCCAAGTTGCTTTCCGTAAACTTCCATTTGGTTCTCTTATTGTTATTGATCTAGTCTGAAAAGATGATTTGATGCTCAAAGCTTTAAGTTTTATAGTGCATAAATAAAGGTCATCTATGTTGCAGTTAAAAATTTTGGACAGGTTATTTTTTTTTAACTAGATATCCATTAGTGTGCATTTTTGCATGAGAGTTCAGACATATTCACCGCAAAACAAAACAAAACAAAACACAAAACTGCCTTTCTTACCCTGTCACAGACAGTTGTGCTTATATCTGTAAAAACATAACTCAACTCTGAATAATGAGCCAATTCATCACTCTGTTCCAACACTTCATTGATCTCTTTTCTTTCCTCCATAACTGGCGGCATTTCAAGTATAGTCTCTGCTTTCTTTTCTATCTCTTCTTGGGCCTATAAAGGATACAATATTTCAAATGGCTGATTTTGGAAACATTATAAATTGGATAGGTGCAAGAACAATCCTTTCACTCCACCTAAAGAGTTACTGTATTCCTTATATCCCCCAATGTTGCCATAATGCTTGGATACTGTACAAGAAACTATCTTAAATCTATCATGAATTAATAAAATAAATTTCAGAAAAATTGGAGCTATCTGTAATAGTTAGCACTTGAGTTTGCTTCAAGAAAAATTTCTTCTGTAACATGGCATGCATTATCAGCCTATGACTTGGAGCCATGCTACATCTTTCCAGCGGAGATTTATCTTTAAATCAAGTCACGCAAGATGGTTTTGAGCACTGCCGATTTGCCTTTACATGCGGACTTTTTGCAAACTGATGGAAGAATTGCAAAATATTTATTCCAACAATTTTCACTTCCAATAAATAAAGGATTCTGAACTTCTACCGATTTTTTTTCCTAACAGAGTTTCTTTTATTGACATGATTCACAACTTTTGCTGAATGATTCAGCAGTGTTAATTTCTGGCAACATAGCATGACAACAGATAAAAGTGCTGTTGACAGGTGGGCAGCAGACTTCCCATCAAGTAAATATCTCAGTTGTTCTTTTCACTCCTCCTCTTTCATCTGCTCATTTTCGCCCCCAAAAAAGAACACCTGATGTCAAGTTAAGAAATTGATGAAGATGGAGGCTCGTTGTTGTGGGCTCCTGCAGGTCTGCAATGTACATTTGAATGCCTGTGAACTGTCTAAATGAGCGATTTTTAAAGGAAATGGACCCTCCCCCCTTTTCCTAAATCCAAATCCCCATCCTTATATCTCAATCAATTCCAAGAGCACCCCCCCCCCCCCCCCACCCCCTGGCGCAAAGCCTGGGCATTTGACGCAAGTTTGGCTCCATATGGTATGGAATTTGATGCAAGACAAAGCCCACCTTGTCAGGCATTTGATTCTCAAGCAGGATGACAAGCTGAAGGGTTACCTAATTCATTCCTTGCGAAATTTGCTCGAGAGCCATTCCACAATTCTGTGTGAGATTTGTTGCTGAAAAGAATGCCTTTTTTAAGAGTTTAGAGCAGTGACAGAGAGACTCGAAATGCATTGACAGCACAACTTCATGCTTTGTGAAGGCCTCCCTGATGGGGTATTCGACTGTAACAACTGGCAACATCGCGGGGAATTTGACCAAAATTTTTCTAAAAAGTGAAATGCCCAGGGGTTTGCCTGGGAGGGGGTATGGGTGCTCTTGGAATTGATCAAGACATTATGACAAAGACTGAGTAGGCCCTAGAGGGTCATTGTGGTTTCATACTGTTCAGTAAGGTCCCCTAATTATAATTTAAGAGAGAAGAAATTTCATCTCTTTTGTTCTTTCCCCATCAGAAGGGGGAGTTAAGAACTTCCACAAGGTCCTTTACAAAGTCTGCTCGCCTGCCTGGGCCCCCCAAGACCCCCCCCCACCCAACCCAAAAGGGAGGCTGGCTAATTGATACACTGTAGGTGCAGTGCTACTATTGGTCTACCAGTGATTTCATTCATCTGAAAACTAAAAGCCCATAGTATACCTCACCTTTAGAAATTCGGCATCCGTCATCAGTTTGTAAGAGGGTACACCAAGTTGTTGTTTTCTTGAGGAGAAAATCTTGTCCATGTTCATGCTGCGGTCTGTTATTTTCTTCAATATAGACCTAACTTCTCTACTGTGGAACGATGGTATTTTATTATTGCTTTTAGTGGATTCATTCGTGCACAACGTCCTAGAAACGAGAAACCGCAGGGACGCTTTGAAATTGCATCTGAAGAAAATACGCAGTTTACACGCGGTCGCCATCTTGGTGTTTTTTCTTTGGATACTTCATGTATGTATGAAGATACATTATTGATGTCCGGCCCCCACTGGGTGGGGGTGGGGCTGGAGTCGATCAAGCGGAAGGTCATGTAAGGGTTTTTGGTCACATTCATGAAACCTAAAGATCTTAGAATTTAGTTTAAAAGTTTGGATTTTTAGAGTAAGAATAAATAACAAAACGATAAATTATTTCCCAGCAAGGGTACGACAAGTTACAACCCCTTTCCTCACCACATTTAGTATCGAACATTGTCCCAAAATGGGACATGGGTTACCATACTATGGTAAAAATCCAAGATGGCGGCGGCTGTAGGAATTATTCGATATTGCATGAGACATCCTATTCGCATATTATTTATTTTGTTACTATTGCTGCTTGTGATTGCCAGTAGGCTTCTGTTCTCTTCAATTCCAGAAGAAAAATATGTTCACGAACTTAACCTAATGACAGGGACGTTATCGCAACAACACGGGCGCAAAAGTGACGCGAAAACTAAGACCATAATTCGACCTGGCAATGTGGAAAAAAACACTCTTGAAAAAACAAAAGCTTCACAGATTGAACAAACTAAAGGTACTTTAAGAGGTAGAAACAGAGAAAACGATTTGTCATCTGAGACAAGAGAAGAAATTGAGAAATCAAGGACAAACGAAGTTAAAGTGAGACATGGCATTGATAAAAAGAATGACACCAACGAAGGGAAAAGTAAAGGAAATGGAAAACCTAAGGCTACACATGGTTCTTCTTCACAAGAGAACAACATATTAATGGTGCTTGCAAAGGTTGGCCAGACAAGTCCACTTGCACAAAGATTCAAGCGTTGTTTACTGTCAATTTGCGAACGATGCACTGTCAGTCTTAGTTTTCATGTTTTAACTGACAACGTAGGCAAATTAACTTGCAAGGATGCTTTCAGCCAAGCAGGCAAAGTTTGCAAGAACGGTTTAAATGTGACCTATTATGACGTCACAAAGGTGACAGAAAAAGTCAGACCGATTGTGAATGACATACAGGTAATCAATTCTGGACGTCTACAAAACATGGACCCGGTCCATGGACCACCCTAACCCTAATGGTAACCTTTGACCTAAATGCTACACTAAGAGAATGTTTAGGCCTTAGTATTAGTGAAGGTTAAGGGTTGTTTGAGTTTTGGTAAAAATGATAACCTGAGACCTGACCTGTGACCTGTGACCTGTATTTTAGACCCAGTCCACATGGGTGGTCCATGGACCGGGTCCACATGGGTGATCCATGGACCTGGGTCCATGTTTTGTAGACGTCCAATCACTTGTATCAGTCATTAAAGGTTAGAACAGGATGTGGCATGACTGGGTTCACAGAGGGTGAGCTTGTCAATAAGGGGTGGTAGATTATCCTAGAGCTAAATCATGACAGAAATACGAGTGAATAGTCACTGGATGGGAATACTATGTATTGTGATATTTTACAGCAAAAAGAGGCATAGATATTAGTCACTAATGCAAAGGGATATTGCAGCTTTCAAAAACATGCAAAGTATGAACATCAAATTTCAATGAATGGTTTTGTTTTCCACTGCTGTCAATCACTACTAATAGAAGATTAATAGCAGGCCAGGTCTAAAGGCCACATTAGGCATTGTGATTGGTGGATTCCGATCGACTTTGTCAGTTTCTTTTTTTAATGGATGGTTAAATGTCACCATGAATATGATTGGCAGTAGTTAAAACCAAATCAACTTCACAGTATTGGATTGCAAACTCTGGAGTTGGCATGTTATTGAAAGGCGGATTGAGGGGTGTAAATGATACAAAAGGCATGGAAAGCTTCCTGACCATGTATTTTCCCCTTTAAATGTGGGTTATCTTTTTGCCTTGGAGCTATGGCATGAAATACCCACTTAAGTAAATAACAGAATCAATGGGGAGAATTTTTTAAGAGGGGTTTATACCATTATCGGAGGCCGGTGGATAATGCAGAGAAGGAAACTTGTTGCTTAGTGATGGTGCAGTTAAGAAATGCAACTCGAAGGAAGCAGCCAGTTTGCTATTGACAATACGTGGCATAGTTTAGATTGGGACTTCCGAAGATAAACCCAAGCGGTGGTCAGAGCCGGATTTGAACCCAGAGCATCTGCGTGGCAAACCTGGTGTTCTAACCATCGAGCCAACACTGCCTCTGCATCTGCCACCGTGCAGTGTTAGACTAGTGGCTCCCTTAATAAGCCACAATTCCTGAACCCTGGTAGTGCTTGAAATGACGAGGGTCATAGAAAAGACACCTATGAGACAACTTCTTAAAATCCAACAACTATATTTGACGCAGACAGGGTTTGGAGAACACTTTGCACACGTTTTTCCATCCAGTCATGGAACAAACCAAAACCCAAAGCTATAATTGTGTAAATATTTTCAACAGCTTTATTCACTTTTTGTCTTTGTTGCAGAACTTGTTCAGAAGTGGTGACCCTAAGTCTTACTATAACCATCCTTTGTTTTTTGTATCCACGGCGATACATCTCATTTTGCCACAGAGTATGAGGCGCATCATTTGGCTGGACTCAGATCTGTTCTTCCAAGCAGACATCAAGGAGTTGTTTGCAGAGTTTGATAAGTTTAAGCCTGCCATGTTATTTGGTTTAGCCAGAGAACAGCAACCTGTTTACAGGCATGTTTTTCACATGTTTCGTAACCAAAACCCGGGTACAAAGGTTGGTGGAGAGCCGCCTAATGGCCTTACAGGTTTTAACAGTGGTGTTATCTTGTTTAAGCTTCGCAACATGCGTGAATCAAAACTTTACAATGAGCTGTTACGAGGCGGTGAAGTGAAAAATCTAGCCAAGAAATACGCCTTTCAAGGACATCTTGGGGACCAAGATTTTTATTCCTTGCTTTCCATGAAGTATCCTGAACTTTTTCATGTCCTCCCATGCTCATGGAATCGTCAGCTCTGTACGTATTGGAGGGACAATGGCTATGCTGAAGTCTTTGACTCTTACTTTAACTGCTCTGAACCCATTCATGTGTACCATGGAAACTGTGCAACAAAGATGCCGAATGAGTAGTGAAGTTGTTGGTCACTGGATTCAAGTCATGCCTGAATAGGAGGTGCTTTTGTAAAAAGAGCATAGGTTTTTGGGGACACACGTGGGAAGAATGAAACACGCAAGAAGAGGGACCTCTTTTGTGCATGTTTTTTTCTCTTCCACTCCCCAAGAAACTCGCTTCATTTGAGCGCTTGCTACAAATGTTAATTTTGCCCCACGCCTCACCCCCTCATTTTATTCACCCACTCCACCCAGATGCATATGCAATGTTCATCTATACTCTCGCCACAAACATCCTAAACAGTTATCAGCAAGTAATGTAATTAACATAATGTAATCAACAGAATGTAATTAATTCTTAAAATAGCCTTTTTCTGTGCACCCTTAACGCTCATTGTTTACGCCATGAATAAGAGGAAAATGTTACAAGAAAGATATATTGTATTTGTACAATGGATTACAACTAGTCCGTTCAATGTAAATAAAAGATTTTAGCAAGATGGAAATATCTCTTTCAATGTTTCATTTGCCTATATAGAATTGAAGTTTATAAATAAATTAAGCTTAATGGATTATGAAAGGAAATGACAAAAAGTGGTTGTTTGGAAAAGTGAACAGCAGAAAGACTTGTCTTGATACTCGATAAAATTGACCCGATCGGTTTGCGAGGGAGCTCCCAGCGTAAGCATGGATTCTTTGTCATGTATTTCCTGATTTCAGGGTGTAAATGCGAAAAAGAAAATCCAATTTTAATCTTACAGACAAGGGGCGCAGCCTTTTGCAGAAAAAGCCTCTAAATTCAAGGCACGAATTTACCACTGGCTATATAATTACATTAGGATGATAGCCAGTCTTTGTAAATCCCCCTCCCCGCTAAGCCCGGGAAGGGCGGAGACTTGGACAAAAGGACCAGAGAAACTAAGCGAGTCTTCCTGCCCCCAGAGCAATATTTCAGGCAATATTTCCATGCCAATGTCCTCGCTTGTCCTTCCTTACCAGTGGAAGTAGATATAAATTGCAGAAAAAAGATCAAAACTTAAGTCTTAAATATAAAACTTTACATACATTTTCTCACATTTTCTATACATTTAGGACCCCTCCACCCCACCATATCTGGATTCGATTCCCCAGCGGACATAATCACTGACATCCCAAATTTAGTTAAATATGACGTTCCAAAGTCTTTCAAAGTAATGACCTTCCTCTGGATTTTCATGATCATTGACGAATGAAATGGCTTTTTTATAAAAATTAATGGGATACTTCCTTATCATTTGTCGAGTCGCCGCAATACATCCTTTTAAACAAACTGGAATACTCTCGGGTGAGGGAGAGCCAAACAATTCCTCGTAGAACTCCCCAAGGGTAAAATTAGTACGTCGCATTTTACCACTCTCGAGTTCTTTTAGCCATTTTCCTGTGTGTCGAATTTTGCCCGTGAGCTCGACACGACGCTGCACGCGGCACGTGACATTATTTTTAATCTTGTTTAGGATATCATCGATGGTCTGAAAACAAGAAAAGTTGTTGCGGCCTGGACCTTCACCCTGAAGGAAAATAGTAATATCAGCCAGCTTGTGGTAATTGTTTATAATATGATGCAGGTAAGTGTGACTCTCCCGTCCAACGTTTCGTAACTTTTCCCAAGCGTACAGTCGCATTGGTGGAGGCTGCAAATCTTCCCCCTTATGGTACACATGCGAGTGATTGGCTATTTGTACAAGCCAATCAAGTTTTTCATTATAATGAGCGATCACAATTTCATAATCTTGTAGGCGCTCGTTGAAAAACCGACCAGTGTTTTTTCTGGAATTGACGAAATTTGGGTCGAAGTAAGTTTCCTCTTTGATCCCTCGAAGCAACCTGTCGGTAATTTCAACTCCCTGCATGAACGAGTGATCTTGATTCGACACCTCGTAGCGCCAACCACCAAACCTGCCACGGGAGTATATATATTTTGATTCTAGCCACGGCTGAACCTTTTCGAGAATCATGTTTCTGTTGACAGTAGGGACTGGATAGCCATGGTCAAGTCGCCGATAGTACTTTGAGATAATCATGTCGGATGTAATGAATCCATACACGATCAAGGCTTGGACGGTCGCATGAATCACGTGGTCCTTCGTCCAGTGTTCTGCTTTGGTGTTTGTTGAAGGCTCTGCCACCTCGCACATCAGTGACCACTGTTTCCCAGGTTCTGGAACATGATCGTCAGAATAACTGGAGAAAACCGTTAATCGATAGAAAGGAGAATCCGAATCAGGAAAATAAATCCAAGACTTGCTGGACAGCGTCGACGGAGGCTGACCCCTCAGTCCGACTCCTACGATATGAGTATGTGTGTATATCAACTCAGATGTGAGCTTTTTCATTTCCTCAACGGATCTATCTTTTCCCTGTATCATATTGACAAAAACGTCAAGAGACATTGTTGATATCAGAAAGTCAAACTTGAACACTTGCCTCGCGTTGCCTTCGTCACCAGTTTCTACCATTACACTTTTCGTGTCAATATCTATAGCCGTAACTTTATGGTGGAACTTAAACCATTTTCTTGGAAGAAAGTCAGCAACTGCCGTCCATATGCCGCCTGTTCCGTCGTACCTTGGGAATCGAAAAACACTATTGGGTCCCCAGGCGGAGTCCCGAGCAAAACTTCCATTGTCGTAAGCGACAATGTTAGCTTTGATCTTGCCAATGTCAGGAACAGCAACTCGTTCACCCACCCAGGCGGAGTTCATTTCTTTAGGATCCACAGTCCAAACTTTTCTATTGTACTTTCTCATGAACACTTCGCAAAGACCACGGCCAAAGTTCTGGAGAAGCCACTGGTCAAAGTTGGCCGGCTTTTCCTTGAACGGGTTGGCGGCAATTTCTTCCAGGCCTGACAAACTCTTCTGTCGGTCTACTTTGTCCATGACCTCGATGTGGCTCTGCACCGGATATGGAATAAATCTTCTTTTGCCATCAGATCCCTTCATAAAGGCATATGCGGCTCTTCGTTTTTGATTCCAGTCCTTTACCGCCCTGTCTAAAGTCACATCAAAATACTCATAATGCGAGAACACCACGTGACCGCCCATGTCCCACAAGAAGCCTTCGTCATCTCGTTCTGAGACAGCAAGTCCGCCGGGTTTCCCACTCTTCTCTAGAATGGCAATAGATACATTAGCAAGCTCTTTCCTGAGCTCGTGAAGTCTTTGAGCGGCACCAAGACCTGTTGGACCTGAGCCGATGATGAGGATGTTGAAATCGCCCGCAAGAGAAGTCTTGCAATCAAAAGAACCTATCGCAAAACGTTGAAAAAGTGTTAGATGTTACTGAGGCCGGCAGGGATATGTGATGTAGGCGGGGCACAAAAGAAACTTGAATAATCAATATTATACAGACCGCCAACAGCCTGGCTAAGTTAGTAGGGCATTCAACCCAACAAATTAAAAACAAGCAGTCACACCGTCTTCCTTACCAAAGCAACACTTTGTAGCTTGTCCAGCGAAATACAAGTGAAACACCAGAACCAACAATGATTGCAAGGTAACGATGAACGCAAACGAAATAATCCAGGCCATCTTCCATGAGGCCATACTTGACAACGTTCGTCAAACAGACTGAAGTCAAAGAGAACGGGACTCTGCTGACGAAGAATCGTTAATTAAAATGCAATCCTCGCAGGGTTGCAGCTATTTATATTGTTCTTCTGCTTTTCGAAAAAGTGGCCCGAAAGTTCCCTTTGACCGGCTATCAAACTCCGAACATTTGATGGCCACGCATGCAACGCTTAGCCTAGCTGCAAACTATTTGCATGGAGCAGTTTCCAATTGAGCGTCGAAAGTAATTTCGTTATTGCATTGGCTTTGGTTTGCTCTATGATTAGACAAAAAACCAAACCAAAACAAAAGTTGCTATAGAAAATGCGTTCAGTTTGTCTTGTAGAGTTTACTGAACAACTTGAACAGTGAGTGCGTGTTTTGTTGGATCCTTTGGTCCAGGGATGGCGGTGCGTATTTTGAATTGGGGGAGGGGGGGTGGGGGCAGTTACAAGCGAGCCACGAGGCGCTTGTGGGGGGTTCTGGGGGAATTTTTCTCCAGAAATTTTGAACTCTTGAAGCTCGGGAATGCTACCTTCAGCATTCATTTCTTTATTTTTTCGCTTGAAATTGGGAGAGGGCTCGAGCACCCCCCATTGCCCCCCCCCCCCGGCTCCGCAGTCCATCCAGTCTTCTTCCATCGGCAAGCAGTTTCATGACAGGCACTGTTTGATCACTAAAGATCTTAGCAACCTACAGTTTACGTTTGTTTAAAGACTGTAAAAACAAGTTTGATTCTCGACTCTTTTGAAGGTCCAACTAAGACAACTAACACTCCCAGCTGAGTATAATCTTGTACGTGACTCAATTTTCGCCAAGGTTTTGTTTCGTTGTGTTTTTGTTTTTTTGTTGTCGTTGCTGTCGTTGTTTGTTTGTTTGTTTTTTGCATTCTCTGCTCCATGTGGTATCATTATGAAAGTTGTCAAACCCATCAAATGATGTACAAAGATTCCCTGATGAATAGACCTTTTCACGGTTAAATTAATAACTTTTTCATATTGGTTGGAGGGCAAACACGGGTAAAATTACGGTAAATTTATGGGATTTTCGCCAACTTTGAACCACTGCAACGCCGCTACAAAGAGGCGGATTTCCAACATTTGTCGCTATTTTTAATCATTTTGTTGATATAATTCATCCAAAAGGAAATTAGTCCAGTAAAGGAGGTATGACGTCCGTAAATTGGAAGTACAAATCTCCTCATGTCGCTTCTAATTTCGCATTAATTTGCATAAGTTTTATCAGAACGATTTGTATGAAATCTTAAAAATACGTTTACGGTCGTTGTGGCCTGCATCTGTTCTTTATACTTCATGAAAATGATGTCAGTACAAGTGCGTTAAAAAAGACATTTTCTCCGTCAATATACTGCTTCCGTAGCGGAGTTACGGGGGTTCAAAGTAGCCCCAAATTCCATGCATTCACTATAATTTTATCCGTGGTGTTTGCCCCTTCTGCGTTAGTCAGAAAGCGCAAACTCGCACATCTTGGCCATGTGAATGGACCAAACGGCTACCAATTGACCAAAACTGTTCTGCAGGGAAAAGCTCCTGGCAAGAGAAAGAGGACGCCCAAGGTTATTATGCAGACAACATCACCAAATGGTGTAATCGGACCACTGTACCGTGTCTTAATTAAAACAGCTCAAAACAGTTCCAAGTGGAAGAAACTGATCAAGAGTGTAACAAGGGCGGGCAGCTTGACTCAAGATGTGAGCTTAGTTTATCATGACGATTGCCTCCCAACTAATATGGCGTCATTTTAAAAACGGTGAAAAGGCCTAGTTATCACCACATTCACATCCAACCGAACAAAGATATGCCATAACCCAAGTTCGGTATATCAGTATTAAGATATGACGCTGGAGCTTTCAGGGAAAATGCAGTCACGGTCTTGTTTTCTTTGTCTCGTAATGCTCAAGGGAGATTTCAATACAAAGCAATGGTGATATCTGTCCTGAAAGCCTCAGTCTTGTTAGAATATTCATATATCGAACGTGGGCTATCGTTCCGTCTTCCTTACCAAAGCAAAACTTCCCTGGTTAGAATTCGTCTTCGAAATACAACTGAAGCCCGAGAAAGTGCAATAATTGCAACGTAATCAAGAACCTCAGCTAAAGCATTGCAGCGATCATGAGGCCATACTTGTCGACTTCTGCATCTGTTCTAATTCGACACTTTCGTCACGTAAGCCCCGGTTCAAACGTCGAACTTCACATGTGCCGAATCTAATGCAAATGAGAAAAATCTGTTGTTCTCGATCATTTGCATTATATTTGGCACATGTGAAGTTCCACGTTTGAACCTAATTTTTCCTACGCGAAATCAAGCATAACTGTATTCCCATTGTTTAAGCTTTCGTTTGTTCTCAGTATAATAGCATTTAGGCTAGCTCAATGAAGCTTACTCTACATTTTTCTAACTTAAACACAAAGACTCGCTATAAAATGAATGAGAAGCTCCGCCCTTTGCATCAAGGTCACGGAGAAATAAAGACAGAGCTCGTAAAATATTCTTCCTTGGCCATTAAAGTGGCGGAGGACCTCAAAAACAAGAAAGACAAATCACGTCTCATAAAATATAACAGACGCATTGCTCGCGAGCGGTCTTTGCACAGATTTTCATTGAGCTCTGTATGCGTCCACGGTTGATTGACAAATAATCCACACTTGCCTAAGATTCCACTTCGTTTTTAAATTAATGCACCTTTCCATTGTTGTGAACGGGAAAATAATGACCTCCCGTTCCAACTGGGTGCTTGCTTTGTTCTAGAACAATGAAGGGGTGCGCTACGCGATCGGTCATCTTTTTTAATAAGGTCCCGGATCTCAGGAATTATGAAATTGCGTTTCTAGCATTGTGATTAGTTCACTCAGTCTCGGTTATCAGCTCATATACCACACGACCTTATATGGAAACTGAGTGCGCCAAGTAATACGAGGCTGAAAGGTGTAATTTCTGACGGTCGAGTGACATGGGAACGAGTTAGTCAGAAATTAAATATTCTGACGGCACGGTGTAGAGGGCCGTAGGCGGTTATGGGATAGCTTAGACTATTTACGAGTTTGGTGGGAGATTATCGTCATTCTATTCGTTTGTCAGTCGCTGAGGTTAAAACTTTATGCTTAACTTTTAAGAACTCCGCTGTCGGCTTATTTTTTCCTTCTGTATAGTAGAGTACCTTTCCTCGGGTCTGATGCCGTTGCATTAGATGAGAAATACGTTTCCACATATTTTTGGCCACTTCTAAACAGTGGTTTTGAGTGGTCTTCGTATCTGGCACGGCACGATTGTTTAGTTTATTGCCTACAGTATTGTTGTATATTTTTCCTATTTTCACGGTGTTATTTGACGTCCACTTTGTAACCGATTCAGATAAACGGAGGTAATTTTGTTAGGTCATTTTGTTCAGCGGACTGGCTAACGTACCCCTAATAAACTATTTTCACATTGAAGTCTCATGTTAGTGTAGTCAGAATGGAAACTTCCCGTGAGAAAAATGAATTTAATAATGAAATTTAATAAAACAATTAGTCCATTCGCGCTTGTTGGATATGAGCATTGGTCACAGCCACCTCGGCGCTAGGCACCTCGTTGGCTATTTACCATCTTATATCCAACAAGTGCGAATGTAATTGTTAATTATCCCATTGGAGAGCATCCTCATGTTTAACGGAGCTTCACGCACCGAGATATTTTCCCACCTTGATGGAGCATTACTGTAAACATCTACCATGATAATATTGTCTGGGCTTGATAGAGCATTTACACTGCGATAACATTTTTTATTATATACTCAACAAAATATCTCGTTTCTGATTGGCCAATGGCGAATGCATAAATAGGTTATAGAGTGCAAACCAGGTTATAGAGTGCAATACGGAAGTTGCTATGGAAACACCGTACAAAGTAGCGCGTTTGAGTAATTTTGTAGAGAATATAATAAATAAAAAATCGTATGAACCTGCTCGTGCATTTCGTGATTTATGGTCACTCGTGATGTTTTGAAAGTTCTCAAATTGCACTCGCCTGCGGCTCGTGCAATTTTGAGAACTTTCAAAACATCACTCGTGCCCATAAATCACGAAATGCACTCGCGTTCATGCGATTTCCTATACTTATTATATGGCAGGCTGTGGGGGCGGGCAAGATGAGACGAATTCTGTACTCTGATTGGCTACCCCAGCAGCAAGAATGGCCGACCTTTCCCGCTTGGGACTGCCCGTTTTTGTTTGTTTGTTTTTTTTCCCGCGCAAAAAATATATAAATAAATAAATGCTTCTAGCCGACGTCGACTTACAAAGTTCGTAACTTTTGGACAGTGTCGGCAGTGGAGTCGCAAAAGGTGGTAAAAGACAGTCAACACAAAGAAAATATAGACGAGTTTCGGGAATTTATTTTGCAAGAGAAACTGGAAGATACAAAACTTAAAAAAAAAAGTGTTCTGAAGGCATGAAAGCGGTTTAGTTTGGCGGAAAACAAGGAGAGAAGTATAGCCACATAATAAATCCTTTGTTGACCAAGCAAGTTCGGTCAAGATGGCTGGATATTGGCCAAGTTCTTTTTTGCGTTTTTATGGACCGATACGAAAGTCTAACGCGTGTGTGCTTTGTAGTTGTCGCTTTTTTTTTTCAAGTTATGCATTTAACACAGACATAGGGAAATAGACACATTGCCCTTCTAAAATCGGCCATTTCAGAGTTCACTTGAGCCTCGTTTTCAAAGTGAGTCCAAGTGCAAGGTCTTTCTTATGAAAATGAGTTTCTATTCATATGCAAAGCAAACTAATTACCACCGCAGAACTCGAACCCACGGTAAATTGTTACTAGTCAGGCGTGCATACCGCTTCACCAACAGGGACTACCACGCTAGTAATGCATCAGATTAATGAGGTGATGAGCTAGCGGCGTAAAGATCCCTGGGCCTAATAGTTCTTCAGTCGAGTGTGCATCCCGCCTCTATAGTTGCACAAATGAAATTTATGCATTGATTTCATTTAATTTTCGTTCTTAGTTTTTTGTCATTTATAATTTACGCATTTATTTGTATATATTTCATTTTACAGTTCTTTTTTTAAATCAATAGATTTTGGGAATTTCTCAATTTCATCGATATATGACCAATTTATAGAACTTGAGATCCGAAATCGAGCCCTTACTTCAGAAGCAATAGCATAGACGGCTATGCTACTTGGCGAACGTAAAGAGAGACGAGGAAAAACTATTCTACCTTGTCTTGGCGTAGTTTTGTTTGATTATATCAAACTTTGTCATGAGGTAATTTTTATTTCCTCACGTGAATGAGAAAGTCTGCCCGAATTTTGTGAAAATACATCAGTCTGCTGAAAAGCTGGGCTTTGGAGCCCAGCTTTTACGTGGCGAACAAGAATTACTTTTGCTCGCGTGGATGACTCGTCCCAAAATTGGGCAAATATCCAGAGCTTGCAATGCTTTTTAAGCATGCTCCGTTTGTTTTCATGTCTCTCTGCTGTCCAAAGTCATTTCTGGTGCACAAACAAACAAGTTTGCGACAAATATTTGCTGTTCCGTACAAACAAGCAAATATATTTATCGCATAAAACTTGCTCGTGTGGACGACCCCGTTACATTATGCTAAACATTAATAAAATAATAAACGTGATCTCTACATAGATAGCTAACAGAACAAAACTGTACCGTCTTCCTTACCAAAGCAGGACTTTGTATCCAGTTTCGTTTATGAGGACTTGTTTTTACCTTTCCTTACCAAATGTAGATCATGTGACAATACCCGAGAGGGCATTTTCATTGCAAATTCAGGGCCGTAGAAAGGGGGAGGGGGCCTCCCCCCCAGTTGTTTGCCTCCCAAAAGTAAAAACAAACAAGCATAAAAACTTTAAAAAAGAAATTCATCTCCCAGAGATATCAAACAATAACAAGATGTCAATAATTCCGAAAGGAATCACTCGGATCTTCCAATGAAGGCTGCTTTCGTCTCTAAGGCAACTCAAACAATCTAAATGACCAAAAACTTACTTTGATGATTCTGACAGGTGAACCATCTGCTGATTTCAAGATACAAGCTACTTAAAAATCTTTGTGCTCCCCCCCCCCCCC
>BLFK01000545.1:1984966-1989966 GCA_014634185.1 Astreopora myriophthalma
TGTGGTTTTGATCGGGAAATCTTAAAATCCAGATCTTCGGATTTCCAATCGAACACAAAATCCAAAAAAGGATTTTCGCCGCGGATTTCAATAATATTGAAATCCTTCCCCTACATGGATTCCAATTAACAAAATCCGTCGCGAAATCCGTTTTCGGATTTTGTGTTTAATTGGAAATCCGAGGATCCGGATTTTAAGATCTAAATCCGGATTTCCGAATGGAAAGCACCCTTACATAACCAACATGATCTCCTGTTTGAATTAACGATTATCGATAATAGGTGGTTTTCAACCAATCTCTAGAGGCGGGGATGACAATGGTGAAATGTAGAACTGCTGGTGGACGAACAAAGAAAGCTAATGAGACATCTCTGTTTTGGCCCACCAACATGGCGGCGATGACGTAACGTGAAACCATCTATTCGCAACTTGATCTGAACTGAAGAACACTCTGTCCCAGGACTTTTCGGAAAGGAGCAAATACGAAAAAGGAAAATCCATATCCTTAGTTTGAATTAGAACCCGGAGCTAGAGCTTGTAGCGACGAGTTCTTACCACTAGACCACTGACGAACAAAGATCAGAGAAATAAAATGATTGTGAAGTGCGGGTTAGAAATGAATTGAAGAAGTGATCCTCACAGTTTCTGGACAATTTAAGCAATTGTCTCATATATGCACTTGAAATATTCAAGTGACTTCAACGGGATTCGAACCCACGACTCTGCCATGCCGGTGCAGTGCTCTTACCAACTGAGCTATGAAGCCACAAGTTGAGGGCAGGTCAATTTGCTGGGCTCATGCGTGGAAGGAATGATGAATGAAATGATTGTGAAGTGCGGGTGAGAAATGACTGGCACGGCAATAACAAAGGTCCATGGCGATATAAATAGTTCACTGCACACAGCAACCCTCTCAGAGAAGAAGAGAAGAAGAAGAAGCTTTCAGGCCCAGCAGTCAAACCCAGTAAAACGGAAGGAATGTGGATCGGATCGTTAAAAGAAAGTAAAAGCCCTTTGACATGAAATGGCCAAATGAGAGATGTCGGCCCATGGACCATGTATGACAGATCCCTACGTAAGTGTGTAACCTGTAAGAAATAGCTTAATCATTACTTTTGGTTATAAACAAACTCCTTTTTCTTATGATATATTATTGTTAGGAGTACAGCACAAGGTACTTAACAGAGCGGTTTTCAATACAATGTCGAAAAACCAAAAGCAAAGTAATTTACAAAGCCAATCACGTACCGAAGGAAATACACCCTTAGCCAATCACAAGTCCAAGTAATTCACGACTTCGTTTTTCCAGCTAATAAGAACGCAAAGCAAGTCAAGGGAACTGGCGTAATTGGTTTTGCCTGGTATCTGATTGGTTAAGAACTTCGCGCAAGTTTTTTTTATCCGATCATAGAGCAAACGAAAGCCAAAGAAATCGCGCAATTACTTTTGGCACTCAACTGAAGACTACAGTTATTGTGTACCCATCGGCGTTCGGTGAAATCCTGTTGCTTTTTCGACGAAAGCAACCGTTGAACATTGAAAATTGCACAACAGATTGTTACGACATTATTTGAAAGTTTGAGAGGAAACGTCTAAATCAGCGTGACACTCAGAACCAAATGTCACTTACCTTGTCCGCACTACACGCAGAAATTTGCAGACAACGGGAACTCTCTCTCTCGGTTTGCACAAAACATCCTACCGGATGGATATCGGTCACACCACGACACCGCACTCCAAATGTGGTTTCTGGTCTCCTAATGATTTTGCTCTTGCCGTGAGCTTTTTGCTTTTGCGCGGGCTTCTTGTCATCGCCGTGGATTTTTGTTATTTTACCGTGAGAACATTTGACCACTACTAATATGCTGATACAGCTCTTGAGTGGGAACTGTTGACCCCCAGGGTAGCCAGCACTCCTCTTGTAAGGGCAAGACATTAATATGCGTACAAATTTATACAGAGTTGTACTGTGTGATGATAATTTGTTTTCACTTTGAATCTTCTGTCTTCCTTTTGCTCTGTAACAAATCTAGAGGTTGTTTGTTTCTCTCCCTCGGGACCGATCATTAAAATTGTTTTATAATCAGGGCTCGAAAAAACCCCCGTCCGGTCGTCCGGGACAAGTAGATTTTCCCCTCGGGCAAGTAACTTTCTCTCCTCACTTGCCCCACGGGCAAGAGCCAAGGCAAGCCGTTCGCCGACTAAATTTGTGAAAATGATTTTGAGCAGAAAGGGTAAATTTTAGGCTCAAGGGTAATCAAATGTTTAGATGAAGCTTGACGAAAATTACAACTTATAGCGTTGTGTTGTTGATTGCGTGATGCCCGCTCACAGCTCAGAAGTGGTTGCCTAGCAGGTGATCAAAATCAGCTGCCCCGATCAAGTTTCAAACAGCTGCGTTGGGCACGAAAATGCTGTGCTTCTTCCACAATTTTTTGCGAGCATTTTCCAGTTTCTCTGTACAAAACATAACTCAACAACGATATATCAAAGCTGTAGAAATTGTACGCGAAAAAGCTGCATATTTCGACCGCAAAAACGAAGCCAGCATTTTTTATGCTAAAATCCAGCAACAACTAACTAGTGACAACTACTGAGTCAA
This sequence comes from Astreopora myriophthalma, assembly GCA_014634185.1. Classification (NCBI taxonomy): domain Eukaryota; kingdom Metazoa; phylum Cnidaria; class Anthozoa; order Scleractinia; family Acroporidae; genus Astreopora; species Astreopora myriophthalma. The sequence goes on from BLFK01000545.1 coordinate 1,987,569, forward strand.
GATGGTTTTATTACATTAAAACACGCCCGTAGTATGACTTCCATTTTGGGGTCATGAATTATTAATGAGTTTGGAAACTTGGGCAAGCGGGGAAGTGCCCCGGGCAAAGAAAATTTGAGAGTTGCTTGCCCAACGGGCAAGGTGGAATTCAAATATTTTTCGAGCTCTGATAATATTACACGCAAGGTGCGTCCATTCATTCATGACGACATAATAGCAACATACATTATTACTGAGACATTCAAGTGTCATGAAATCACTTAGTCAATAGAAAAGAAGGAACATAAAAATACTACGAACTAAAACTTACTTCTGTGCGGATTTCCCGTAAATCGCAATACTTAAAGCTTTCGAAAATTCTTAAAAGTGCTGAAACGTGTTAGCTTTTGCTCTCAAACACATGCAAATTCATATAAAGTGTCAATCAATTACTTTACTTGTCACTAAATACTTCTGTCACGGCAACATTTACCCAAACATAACTCGTATACCTCACTCGTTCCGATTTAATTTCTTGTCGAATCCCTGTTCAAAATGCCGCTGAAAGAATCTTATGTAATCTGGAACAACAAGGGCGGAGTGGGAAAAAGTACTCTAACGTTCCATATGGCCACGCAGTATGCCAGACGCAACCCAACAGAGTCTGTCCTTGTCATTGATCTTTGTCCTCAAGCGAACGTGTCGATGGCGTTGCTGAGTTCTCAAGCACAACATGGAAACTTTCACCTTTCCTCTTTGTACAGGCAGAACATGACAGTAAGTTTCTATCTCCAGCGATCGCTCGAGTCTGGACCAATGGTGAAAACGGGAGACTTTCTAACACAGGTTGCGGACTACAACAATCAAGTACCGAAAAACCTCTTCCTTCTGTGCGGCGATATGTACCTTGAATTGGTTGGTCGCCATCTCGAGCATGTGCGATCTGGGGTTGTTGTGCCAAGAAATAATCCTTGGCTCAACGTTACGTCCTCCGTCCGAAGCTTTATCGAGGGTTCACCCGACAAAATCAATGGGGTGACCGATGGCCCAGCCGACTGGGTGGTGTTTATCGACACAAACCCTGCGTTCTCAGTGTACACCGAGATTGCCCTTGCTGCAGCAAGGAAGTTGCTGATACCAATCAATGCCGATGATTTCTCGGTAGAAGCCGTTCGAGCCATGTTGGATTTAGTTTATGGCATTCGTCAAGGAGACGAAGAGGAACCAGCAGACTTCCAAGCATATCGAGAATATATGTTTAGCAGCAAAGCAGATTTGTACGATCTCAGGCGACCGAAGATACATCTGCTGATCAACAACAGGACAACGACTCATGGTTTGCGCTCCGCCAAGGCGTTTGGTGCCATGGGCGAAGAGAACCTCAGAATCCTTTTTCAAGCTTACAAGGAGCATCAGCGGGAGAAAGAATGTTTTGCTCAACGAGAGGGGCAGAAGATACGTAATATTGAAGCCTTCAAGCAGCAATACTTTTTAGATGTTCAAGATTTCCATACAACAGCCATACTCTGCCTTCACATAGGCTGCCCCCTTGGAGCACTGGGCGGAAAGGTAGATTTCAAAGAAGCCAGCAAATCTGTCAAAGTCCCTAAAACAAATGTAAGTAATTATCTGCAATGCCTCGACAGGCTGGTGCAAAAGTTATAACTTTGCTACCGGATACACACGCACACGCCATACTCGCCTCTCAGGATGACCTTCAAGTGATCCTCAATTAAAGTATTTAGTCAAGACGCTGAAGACTGAGATGAGATGCAAAATGCTGATGTCTGACCACCTAACTGGGCTCTAGCTTCTGACTTCTAAGTGAAGTCAATTCTCTGCAGTAAATCTATAAATTGACAGCAAGCAGCAGAAAACTCTCATGTACACTTACATGTAATAGATTTACTGATACCTTTAGCAGCAACCGGGCTGATCATGTACGGGTGTCTCGAAAACACAGACCTCGAAAACACCGATCTCAGACCTCAGATAATAATTCTTTATAAAGGCCGAGGCATTGCAAGCACGACATTTATTTTGGTCACGAAGGTCTCGGCTAACTCGAGCATCTGTTTCTTCGAGCTCTGCGTTTTCGAGGTTTGCGTTTTCGAGGTCTGTGTTTTCGAGACACTCGATCATGTCCTGTAGTTTTGGTGACTCTTTGAGGGGTTCGTGTAGGGAAGACGCCCGAACTGAAGATAGGCTTCTTTGTTTCTTTGAAATTCCAACTTATTGCATGAAATGATGAGTAATCACGTTCTGCATGTTTTACGATTGCCCTGTTTGAGAACTTTCTATATCAAACCACCGTAATTTTGGTAGGATTAAAAGTCTCTACCGACAAGTTCATATTATTTATGTGTTACTCAGCTTTTGTGGTTTACCAGACACAGTTATCATACTGTATCTCATCTAC
>BLFK01000545.1:1992396-2036139 GCA_014634185.1 Astreopora myriophthalma
TGTAATTGCTACAAATATTCTTTCTTCGTTCGCATTGTAGGGAAATGGAATGACTTGCCTGGGCACATTGTACATGCCGAATCATTGTCTGTTTTTAGGAGTAGACTTAAAATTTATTTGAATATTTAAAGAATGTTTATTGTATCATAGATATTAAATTTTATCTAGTTCTAGTAACTTTTATATTTTGTAGTTTTTAGTTAGGGAAATTGTTCTTATACAGGGTTAACCTCACGATTTCCCTTTTCAGGATGTTTTTATATTTGTGTTGTAACTGAACCTCCTGAATAAATGTTATGTTATGTTATGTTCTTTCTTATGTTATATCGGAAGACAGACGTATAGATGACATCATTAACAAGTTTTGTTTCTTCACTGCATAAAACTTAACCGCTCGTGTGCCACTTTTTTGCTCTTACCACCTTTTACGTCTTCTGTGATCTATTACTGAACACATCCACGGCAACATGGAATCTGTTCGTTAATTTGATTTTTGTTTTCCTCATCGCGTCCACTGTGAAAGTAAAAATATCTGTATTCACTGTATCGCAGCTTTGTAAACAAAACGATTTTAAAATTTCAAGTTCCCTATCAAATTATTTCAGCTGTCGTGAACTTCCTAACGAGTCTGACGATATTTCACAAGCGTTGATTGTCTCTTGGTTTTTAAACTATCAAGTTATCCCTGACTAACTAACTATCAAGTTATCCCTGATTTAAACAATTCAGTTTGCACCTCTTCTCCGCATACCATTGCAAAAAGCCGAAATTAGACGGAGGGTAAAATTTCGATCTATGAACATTCATTAAGTAAAATTATTCTGCAGACTGGTCTCTAATCTATTACTAGAGAGGATTCCAACGACTGAGAATGCTTAAAGGGTGACCTTTCTTTATTACACAACACAAATAGTTCCAATCCGTGCATCTTTTTAGTAACGGATCACAGTGCGTCACTAGAAATAAGGTAGGAACATCGCCTAACGGCTTGTGTGCCACGTTATAGTTCTCAGCATGCACGGTTTCACGTCGGTAAAGCTTGACCAAGTAAAACCTGCTCCGTACACACAAGTAGTCTAGAATTTTTAAATTGTGAATCTCGCTAACTACAAATCGCTGGAGTCAGTCCAGGGTCCCGTTTCTCGAAAGTCCCGAAAACGTTTAGGGCCGGACAAGCCACTTGTAAAACTACGATCCATATATTCTAGAAGGCTGGTCCTTTAACATGTTTTCAGGTTAGGAGACGAAAAGGGAATGGCAAGGTTTCATGCTTGGAAGCGCTTTGGTTCTTAAGATACCCTGGGAATTGCGGCGCCCGAAATAGCCCGCCCGAATAGTCTCGGGCCTTTCGATCGAGAAACGCACGCCAGAGGCGGTCAGAGAGTAACTGCACATAAACAAAAACTAAACACCCCTCAATGTTGGCGCTAACCATTCTAAAAAAACCTGCAGTGGTTTAAATACAGAGTAAAACGCTACGACGATTACAGCCTGCTTACCATCTCAGCTGTCAGTTCAGGATAGAAACAGTTACTGTTTTCAGGAGCAAAAGGATGCGACGAAAATAAGAAGGGACAACGCCTGTGCTCTTTAGATATGAGCAGTAACCAGGTGTGTACAGCTAGACCTATTAAATCATTCCAGGTTGTTTACATTAGCAAATTAATTTCATCTTTTTCTTTCTTTCGTTAATTACAATTCAAGAAGAAAAATAAACGCCGACAGCAAGAACCAAATAATATCCGAAGAGACACTTTGCAATAAGCGCTAGCTCTAAAAAATAATTTGGTCCGTATTCGACTTTGCTCATTTTCTCGTCACCGAGTATTCTTGGGGCTTTTCCCCATTATGTTCCATTGTTTAATAACGTTACTTCATTTGGTCGCGCCATGGTACGTTAAAAGCGTTTTTGTTCTGGGTGACTGCGTTGATAACACACAGTGCCCAGCCTGTTACAATATTTACTTCTGGAAAGTTTCCTCGGAAATTTCGCGAACTCTTCCTGGAGATGACAATGCGCTGAAATATGGAAAACAAGTTTCTTCACCATCTCCTTTAAATGTGTGACAAGTTTCACGTTGAATTTACACCAAACGAGAGCGCAACACTCGTGATATCTTTTTCAGAGCAGAGATTAAACCGACGTTGTCAGCAAAACACATTTTACGCAGAAAGTGCCATCATTCAAGGGTTAATTACTGGGGCAGAGGAGCCCTGGTTATGGTTTTTACAGGGCTATGACCATATATGGTTGGCCTCAAATTTACAATTGGGGTCTAATGCACATGCGTAACTCTGAAAATTAGACCGGACAAGACGGGGCATGCACATAAAAGTAGAGTAAACCCGGAGGTGAACGCGATGAAAGTGGGACGAAACGCAAAGGCAAGATGACCACAAATTCTATGAAAACGAGGTCTGATAGCCCTATAATGGCCTTTTCTCAAACGTTTAGGGCCTCTAGTTTATGGCCACTTACCCTTATTGACAAGCTGTCTCAGGCTTAATGCTTCGCGAGGTGCGGAGCGTGTCAAGGATTGTTCACACGCCAACTGAGGCCGTTTCACCTCATATCGGTAGCAGTTTATCAGTTTTGGAAAATACGCATGCGCTAATTTTGCAAACCGTCCACTGGCACCGGACTTCTGTCTACTCCAATGCATACCACATGAAAGAGAAAATTACTACAGTCACAAATATATATCGGTCCAAATCCTATATTAAATTAACCGGAACTGAGCTGTGAGTACGAAAGGGATCTGTCACATATGGTCTAGGCGCCGACATTTCTCTCCCTCACTGTCGAGTCGGGGAAAGACAGGCTGTCGTGGACGGGTATCTGAAAGAAGCGAGGAACTGGCGGTAGGTATAAGCGATCCGCGGGCCGAAATCTCGGGGAGACTCGTCATGGTACACCGCTCAGGCATCACGTCCAGAGGTACCGCTACCGGTCCAGTTTTTTTGTTTTGTTTTGTTTTTTACTTTACTTTTTTGGATTGACGCCCGTGCATGCTTGAATTCGTTGGTGGTCTAGTACATGAACTTTCCATTTCAATCTCGTTCCCAGAGCCCACGTGTCTTTTGGTCAGCGCCAAAACTCGGAGTTCTGGAATAATCAATTACCGGAACTCCAAGATTTTAGGAGTTGCGATCTTACTGAAAAGTGAAATTGAGTGATCGTTAAAACACAAGGGCTTACAACAGCAGCGACAAATCTTCTTGTTTACAAGTTTAGTTGGAGATTTTTGCACCATATCCGTAAACAACAAGCTATTTTGCATCCAGTAGTTTACGCATGAGGACTTTGATCAATCGAGAAGCCAATCAACATAGCTCTTCAAGCTGATTATTCCAGAACTCCGTGTCTTGGCGCAGACCAAAAGATATGTGGGCTCTGCGAACGAGATTAGTTCCATTTGGGAGACGCACTGGCTACATTTTAATTACAAAATGACCTTTTGAGTGATCCCAAGAAGCGACGAAGCTTGAGCATTTGCCTCACTTGTACTTAATTGCTTGTTTTCCAGGGGGGTGGAATGGAAGGTTTGTATCAAACACGTATCAGTGATACGGACAAAACCTAGGTTGTTGGATTGACTTACTAAAGTACACTAAATAGTCCTATTTCAAGCGAAGAGCTCAGCTCGCGATATTGGAAATGACCTTTGTTTCAAATTCTACTCATACTTAAAGTAGCAAACCTTACATTCTAAGTACTTTGCGTGCCGCAGCAATGAAAGTTGGCTTATATTCATCCGTGGCAGCTAAATGGCCGGCAGGGAGTTCCAAAAATTGCAACTAAGTGCCTCATTCCTACGAGCTAGTTAAAGTTAAGTTAAAGAGTGTAAAATTCCATGAAAACGAGGTCTAATAGCGCTATGATGGACTTTACTCAAACGTTTAAGGTCTCTAGCTTAATTTACACCAAGAAAAGAATCTCTTGGACCGTTAGAGGCAAAGTTTTGGCCATAAACGAAAAGGCAGTGAAATTGGCTATCTTCGGCCATTTTGCCAAGGGGTTAAGCTTACCATTTAGCCCGAAATGAGCAAAAAGATGACCAAAGTTTGAGTGTAAAATTCCATGAAAACGAGGTCTAATAGCTCCATAACAGACTTTTCTCATACGTTTAAAGCCTCTAGTTTCATTTACCCCAAGAAAAGGACGGAACGAACCAAGATAAATATGACAGGAAGCACAGGTCATTTTGTTTGACCTACGATTTGTCTTTACGAAACTGGTTTTCCAGGCTTTCGGCACAGCGGTTGAATTACTGGTTAACGCTGGTTAACTGTCAACGCTTTTGACTGTAAGAATTCATAGTTTTGGGGAGAGGAGTGGAACAAGGGAATTCCCTCAGTCTGTTCTTTGTTTTACACCTCGTGAATGCACTACCGATCTAAAGACAACAACGCCCAAGTATACGCTTCCACAGCGTCTTCCACAGCGTTTATTTCTGGTTCTACAGCGACTAGCATGGATAATTTTTCAAAGGATATTTTAAATACAGCAAAGTTGAAATGCAGTTCCTTAAGTTTCAGCCTTCATAGAATGTGGGCAATTCGTTGCCTAGAATAACTCTTCTCTCTATCCCCGTTTCATCTATGGCAGCCAAACGGATAATTCCACCGGATGAGCCGTCACGTGACATCGCCAGAGCCACGGCTGAAAGAAAACACAACACCACATTTCCTCTCTTGAAATGTATACAGGGTTCACACTCTCTTTTCGACCAAAAATTCAAGTACTTTCAAGGACCACATTTTGAAATTTCAAGGACCTCCTTTCTATTTACACCCAAGAGTTTACCCATGAAACTAGTCTGACTGGCAACCATTCTCAACCCCACAGCTCATCTCGTTTGTGTGACATGACTTGAGCAGCTGATTATTTTTACTGGTGTTCTCAAAGATTGAAAATGTGGATAAATAACAATTCAAAGACTTTCAAGGACCAAGAATGTATGAGTAACAAACCATTTGACACAAACACAAAGCACTCCTCCTTGGTCATGTTGGGTTTAAAAGTAGCATCACAGTGACCATAAATGTAGGTGCTCCCAGAGCCTGCAAAATGTAGAAAAAAAAGGGGGGCCCTTTAAGCTTTTGATTCGGGGAGCATGGGTGGCGCAGTGGTGAGAGCACTCCCCTCCCACCAATGTTGCTCGGGTTCAATCCCCGGACTCGACGCCAAATGTGAGTTGAGTTCGCTGTTGGTTCTCTTCTCTGCTCCGGGAGGTTTTTCTCTGGGTACTCCGGTTTTCCCCTCTCCTCAAAAACCAACATTTCCAAATTCCAATTCGATTCGTACTTCAGTGGACGAATAGCCACTCTGTGGAGGTGCCACTGCAAATTCCCTATTATTCTCTCCTTTTTTACCATCATTAAATGACAACTTCATACTTCAACCCCATACCATTAGAAAGGTAGAGGGCTATAAATAAGGAGACAAAAAACACTAATACGTGTACCAGTACTAAGGGCTGGTTTACACGTACGACGCAAGAACAAGGACAAGAAACATAAGCAAGCACAGTAGCAGTTTGATCATTAGTACCTTTTGTTACAACACTAATTACAAGACACTAATTAACACAACTTAATGCATCTGCGTATGTTACCTTGTGCTTTTCCTTACATTACATGCAAACCAGCGTTAAGAGTTATGCAAACCTCCAATAGCAAATGGCTGTCTCACACACATTCCTCCCAAAGGAATTGAGAAAACCTGGAAAAAAAAAACAGTCATGAAACTTGATCACTTATGTGAGATACGTGTATGGTGCTATCCATTTAGCCAAGATTTCTGGATAAAATTTCCAAAATTTTTGTTTGCCAAGTGGAAAGGTAATTTCCACTTGAGTGAACCGTTCTCGTTTCAGGCCTGCTCTGCCAGCTAAGAATGATTTTCCAGGAAATTTGGGTTTGGATCACACCATTGCTTCAGATAACTGTCTCACTGAAAAGAAATGCCAAAAGGAAGAGAAAATCTCTTCCTTACCCTGAAATCACTGCTCCATTTGACTCTAACAAAAATTCTGAAATTTTTGCCCAAATTGATCAAGCCTATAATAAGCCATCGTCTTCATCATCATGATAATCATAGTCATCTTCATGACCATTGTCATCATCATCATCATCATTATTGCCATCATCACCACCATCGTCATCTTCAACATCTTATGACACCAACACCATCATCCTCCTCAACATTATCCTTACAATTAATATAATCATCCTCATCAACATTGTTACAATCATAATCGTCATCATCATCATCACCATCATCATCGTCATCGTCATCCTCGCCAACATCATTACCTGTCCTCCCTCTCTCTTGTCCCAGCCAGCACAGATTATTCCTGCAGTCACTTGGTCCCGGTTACCATAGCACATTTCACGGAAAACATTGGCAACAGTTTTGACTAGTGGTTGCTCTCCCATTTCGATGCTTTAAAAGGGAGTACAAAGACATGCATCAGGATCTTGTACATTATTTAAAATATAACAATTCTCACATAACATACAGCCCCATTTAAATCAGCACATTCCTCATCTTTGCTGAAATCGGTCAATAAATAAATTTATAACATGATCTTTGCAAGAAAAGCAGTGTCACATGTAACCTATTATTTGTACATTAACTCCTTGCCAAGTCAATGAGCTGACAAATAAACACCGCAAGTAATATAACTGTGATTCGGAACTGTAAATACTGCAAAAGTTGTCAATGCTCACTCATGACAAAAAATCCTATTATCACGTTCCGAAACCAATAATCCATTCACAAATAGAATCTACAACTAGAGGGTACACTTGGCCTGGTTCAACTGCAGTGGCAGGTCCAGATGAACAGGTAAGGGGGGAACCCACTCAGAAAAAACTGATTCACCTCAAGAAGTTCAAATGATATTTAGCTATATCAGCAATGGCTTGGGTAGCAGCCGCAGATCCTGAACGACAACAGAACACTCTGTCAGTGACTGGGGTAAGCTTGTCTGTCACTCGATTAGCAATGTAAGCCCTATAATAAAAAAAAGTCAAATGCTAGTTTTAAGAGGGCATTTACCTCAACCATCTTTTTATATCAAGCCATTGTTTCTGTAGATACACATGACATATGCCCTATGACTAGTTTGCTAAATGCACAGTGAAGCCATCACAAAAAACGGTAGAACTAATGATTGTTTTAGCTCACCTGTAAACAGGAGATACAGTGCATTTTATTGTGACTGTGTACAATGGAAAAGGGGTGCAAAGGGCAGGTTACCCTTAAGAGTAATACCAGCCGGCACGCCCTGACCCCTAATTGGTCAGGTGTTTATGGCTACTTTGATATTATGGGTTATTATCACAGGGCATGACTTGACAAACACGACATTATGCTTTGCCCATAATGTCCGGTTTTACATTAATTCGAATTAGTATTAAGAAGTTTCATTGTAGCAAAAGATAACAAGTTTAAATAACTTTGGGGGGCATCCCTAGTATTGTGCCTCGACGCTTTTGGATGCCTCCTCTTCAAGACTTCTTCGTGGGGCCTCATTGTGTGTATGCTTAAGACTTAATTTGTAATAATTATTTTGTGGAGAAATTGTCATGAATCATATAAATCGTTAAACTGCACAGGATGTTCGAAGTGGCTCTGTCTGGTGTATCTTTTGCTTTGCGTATTAAAAGATACTCAAACCCGATGAAAAAGTCTTCCTTACCCTGTCGTTGTTCGTGAATCAGCTCCTAGGACCACGCCACCATTGAATTCAACTGCCATGATTGTAGTCTAAGAACATGACAATTAATATTACATTCTGAGCACGCAGGAAGACGAAACAAAGCAAAACGGTAGGGTTTTACTCACTCCAGTTCTGTGCTCCGCAGTCATCCAGTCTGGATAGTCAGAAGAAGCCATCATTCCATTTTGTTGAGGATGACTTAGCATTCCGTGTACAGTCGCCATGTTGGTTCATCAGCCTCGCTTTGGTCTTCCTTGACTCGTATCTAGTCTCTTTTGCAGTGGTTTTTGGATGTCACGTATTGTCACGCAACGTTGCAGACTACCTCGGTTGTAACGCTATCTATCCACCGGAAAAATCAAAAGCGCTGGTAAAACCAATTGAGTTATCCAATGGATAGCGCTATCGACCCTTCGAGAAACTGAGCCAGACGTCTCTCATGATGTCTAGCGAGAATGCAGGAGATGGCGCGGTTTCATGACATCACGAGGTCTACGTCAGCCAACTTTACACAAGAAAAAAAATTAATAAACGAACGCAGAAGGATAAATATGATATCTGCCAATAAAGCATTGCCGAGCCAATAAATGCCCTTCCGGTAAGTGAAAAACAGGGTAATCCGCTGGGAAAATGTTACATATCTTTGATCGAAAGTACGTTGTACAAAACCTGAAAAACAACTGCGGGGAGTCCGACCCCTGATATAGTAACTAGTTCCCGCGTACATAAACCCCGAAATGTACAAAATAGACAAATTGATTTTTAAACACCGCAATCAACATCAGTCCGCCGATCTGATAAGTGTTGAAATTAATTTAATTTAAGCATGACAAATCATATTTCTTGTACGTTCGTCTGAAACCATTAAGCGATCTAGAAGCGCGATAACGACGGTTTAAAAGACTTCCAAACTGAGTCATTGCTGACTTTATCTAAAGGGCTGTTTACACGGACGGAGGAAGATCCTAGGAAAATCCCAGGAGGCGGATCATCCTAGCGACATATGTTCTCTGTATTCAGTCGACATGCAAAAATTTCTACTTGGCCCTAGCGCTAGATTCTTTCTAGTGAAAGGATCTTCCTAGCCGAATGGATATTGATATTTTAAAGTCACGTGATCTCCGAGATGATTTACATGGCGGCCGAATGGATATTGATATTTGTGGTGCCATTTGGGATCATGTCTGTAATTTACTACCGTACATACCAAATTGCTCTAGACCACGCCCATCGAGTGCGGTCATCTTGGATGAGCTCCACAAATTCTACACAGAGAGGAGGACTTCATATCACAACCATGATGGGAGAATTCAAAGCCGCCGAAAAGCTAGTGACAATAGCCGGGGCTTTTTTGATGAGTTGGTTTCCAATTTTCGTGACACTAAGTTTGTGGAAGTTCCACGAAGGCTTCAAGGCACATACAAAAGTTTTTTGTTCGTTCCTGTATTTGGTTTACGCCCTGCCTGCCGTAAATCCCGCAATTTACGCATTCTGGAGTCGGGACATGCGGCATGGAATAAAACGGCTGTTCAGATGTTGGACAGTTCAAGCCAAGAGCAAAGAAATAACACACCAGACACTTATTGCAACGCAACTGTAAGCGTTATATTATATCCCTCGATCTTATGGTATTTTGTCGCATCCGTTCACACAAACTGGAGTGACTGGACTCGATCCACATAGACATTTGATGAACATAACTTAAAATCCTTGGAAACAGAAGAACTAAAAAAGGAACTAACGGAACAAGACTTTTCCCTTGTCACGTAATGGAACAAAGCATCTTTCGGTTGCCAACAATTGTCTTCACTTATCGAGGTTTTTTTGGCAAAACACCTGACTCACGCGTTTTGTTGGTAGAAGGAAACACTTTTCTAAGTCCCCTTCGCACTTCACTGCCTTACCGTGTCGTCATGCAACGCTTCTCGAAAGCGTTGAAAAGCATTGCGTGACGACCCAAACAGTGCCTGTAGCACACAAGTGAAAAGTTAGATACGTCAACTGCTGCCACTGTTGCTACACTGTCCTTCCCTGCACGCTTGACAACGAGCAGAGTCATGTGCCCATCGCGGCCGACCGTGCCTTTTGTTGTTGTTAGTTTCTCCTTTCTTGAAATCATAAAAAACCTATAAAAACGGGAGTATTATTTAAACGCAGATCTTTTCACTCTTTACTCATATCTATCTCTTCGCTAAAGAGAGGATTGTGAAATGCATGCATCATTGATAATTGCAACCCAATTATTTTGAACATTCGCAAATGTCAGTATTCCCTTTACCTGTTAATAATTGTCGCCGTGTGATCTTTTGTGGCACTGTACAGAAAGCGCGAACTTTTAATTTGTGTCAATTAGTGCAGTTTTTAATTGAGTGGAGAAAGTAACTACACAGCTGGTTTGCTCTATGACTGAGTCAAAAAACTTCCGCGAACGTTTCAACCAATCAGATGCAGAACTAAGACTAATTGTGACTTAGGGCGCTTTCCATTTGACAGGACTGACGGGCCAGACCGGGCATTTGGAAAGGCTAACTCTACAACTCCTCCAAAATAACGCACTCCGAGCACGATATGTACTCCTCTAAAAGAATGTGAGGAATTATCATGCAACTGTTCCTTCCAATTGTTTCATTTTCCTTGCAAACTGACCGGTCTGGCCGGCCAGTTCTGACAAAAGGAAAGCGCCCTAACTCACTCCCTTTTTCCCGCGCTTGGAATCGACTTCCTTTGTTTGCTTTGTGTTCTGATTGGCTAGTAAAAACAAGTCGTAAATTACGTACTTCGCTTTGTGGCCGGGTAAAAGGTCTACTTCCTTCAGATTGGGATTGGCCCTGTATTACTTTGCTTTTGTTCAATTGAAAACGGCTCAAGCAGTTTTGGGAAACTTACACCACGTAGGCAGGAACCTAGAACGTACAACTCCCCTACTAGGGCTATGTCACGGCATTTTTACAGACCAAGCTATTTATAGACATGTTTTTCCCGTGGAAAGTTCAGTTCCAGTCCGCACGCGTCCAACCAGCTAATTATGCAAGGCTTATGATTGGCTAGCAACTCTCCTGTGGGACACCAAGGCTCCGGTGGGAAAGTGAATTCACGGGAAAATCAATCTAAAAATAGCCTAGTCTGTGAAAACGCCGTGACACAAGTATATTGAAGTTGTACGCTCCGGGTTATGGGCTCCTGACGTAGGTAAACACCAAAGAGAAGTTAAGCGAAATCAGTCAGGGAATATTCAACCCTAAGTTGTTATTCATGACCTGATAATGAAGACCAAGCGAAAGTAGAAGTGGAAAGGACCAAACCAAACTTATTCTTACTACATTTGACGGCCTCGAGAAGAGTGTAGTCTGAAACAGTCGTTTCTTCACCCTATCCCCAGAGGGGTACAGATGAGAGAAACTCGCCCGTCCCCGTCGGGGATATGTTGACAGTGAAGAAACGGCTGACATTTCAGAATAGGTAGAGTGATAGGGTGAAACACAAGTAAATCCTCTCATAGTAACATTTACATAATCCCCTGGGTGTCAATTTTATCAATGCAAATTGAGCCAGCCTTCACGTGGCAGTGATGAGGTACCAATTACGGTAAGCAATGCGACAACCTTGGTAACTGAAGGTGCAAACTAACCTCTCCTATTTTCTGGTAGACGTTGTTCAGCACTTTGTCCACCTCCTCCTTGTACCATCTTGGTGTTCGGAATTTCTCGTCCTTGCAATTCTTGCATTGCTGACCGTACAACTTGAACCTCAAAGAGTCTAAATGGAAGCAAGGGCCACTGTAAATCACAGCAGTACACTACATTGGTGAATTAAAGTTGGAATGTTTTGGTGCAATGTTGTTTTGCTGCTCGTGGACAGTCTTTTTTTCGGGGGGAAGGGGAAAGTAAAGACCTCTATTCAGTCATACAGGCGGTGAGATTTAAACCTTCAAGCTCTTGTGGCCGTGTACTGATAGAAAGTAACAAAACAATGTTCATAAACCTAACTGAGAAGAGGCAACCAGTTGGCTATTTACAAGGCGTGGTGGAGCCGATTTCGGGAACAACGAAGACAAAATTAAGTCGGTTGGGCGTCACAACGGGATTTGAACCCGGAACAACCGCATGGAAATCCAGCATCCTAACCACATGGGCCACGCCTAATGCACCTTAGCCCCATCCACGTAGGAAACCTGGCGGTGCCCAAACGTTACAGCCCTTCAGAAAATCTTGGATTGTCTGTGTCCACAGCCACGATGCGTGATTTGTTCTAAGCAGATAGCGCAGTTTTTGATTGAGTATTGAAAGTAATTTTGCCGGTTTGCTTTGATTTTACAATAGAGCAGTTTTCAATTGAGCGTCGAAAGTAATTACGTGATTGCTCAGTTTGGTTTTAGTTCACTCCGTGGTTGGATCAAGAAACTTCCGCGAAGTTTTCAACCAATCAGATCAAAACTAAGATCAGTTCAGTGCGACGTCACCCTGTTTTTCCCGCGCTTGGCGTCGGCTGTCTTTCTTTACTTGGTTTTCGTTCTTATTGGCCAGTAAAACCAAGTCGTGAATTACTTCGATTTGTGATTGGCTGCATGAAGAGTGGATTTCCTTCAGAACGTGATTGACTCTGTAATTACTTCCGGTTTTGCTTTGACCACACTCAATTGAAAACCTCTCTACTGCGCTTAGTGATTGGCTTCGAAATCCGGCCCCACATCTTCATCTAATCAGAGGCAAAAGTAACTGCTTTTGCGCTTTTTCCCTGCTTAGCGTAGACTGCATGTATTTGCTTTACGTTTTGATTTATTTAATTGTCTGCGTCATTTGTGATTGCCAAAACTGGTATTACTTACGTTGAAAAGCGCTCTGTGAGCAGCGCAATAACGTACTATGATTTCTCATGGAATTTATGAAGTGGCCTTAACATGCAGAGTGTTTCTCAACACTGTTGTTGGTTTTAGACGACAGTAATGTAGTAGTCTTCTTCTTATGAGCAATATGTGCTTCAAATCTCGACAAAACATCGAATTAAAAAGAATTCAACAACACATACACACGTTTCCATCATTAGCCAATGCTACTGTCGCCCTTGGACCCGCACTGTCCTCTTCTTCTTCCTGTATTACCACATGTCGTCTTTCTGTTTCGCCAGTTTTCTTAAACCAAAATATCACTGTTCCTCTCATTGAAGTCCAGGAATTTCCGCACTCCTCACAGACAAACTTAACTTTGGCGCTGTCCTTAAACCGTCTCCATTTATCTAGCATAGCAGCGTTAGTTGGCTCCAAGCTCCACAGGTCGTGCCACTCCTGCCTAAAGACCCGGAAGATTTGGTCAAAGGTCTCGTGCCAGTAAGTTCGCATTTCCAAATGCGGAGTATCATCATTATCAAACTGAGATGACATTTTACCTGTTATCAGTCTTCTGTAAGACAGAGAAAACAACTTGTGCTTTGAATGGAGTAAGTTATGCACCAGACTACCAACTTGCTTTCTTTCAATGTTAAGGGATTAAGTGACATTTTGTAAGGCCAAGTGGACATATACCGGCCAAGTTTCAAAATTTAAACAACAACAACAAAAACCCTGCCGTTGTCTTGTACCCTCGGCCTTCAATTATGAGAGGACTCGAGGGCGGCATGACATCCCGGCGAAGGGTTTTTGCAGGTTTCTGCCATTTTACAGTTGTGTGCTTAGTTACCTGGCCTTTGAATAAAAACGAGGCCGAAGCTGACTGCTGATTTTCTGGGCACCGGTGACGTAAAACAAAAGAAGCAAAGGACAGAAAACAAAACAACTCCAAATAAGGACTAATCCCAATTGAACAAAATACACATGCTTTCTGGTACGTGCAGAAAAATGCAAAGAAGCAAGCATCACAAAAGCTTGATTTAGATACGGAAAAACAGTGAGGTCACAGTCAAATCCCCCAATGCTATGATATCATTCACTTGACACAGCTCAATGAACACTCAGCTGTGGAAATCGCCGTTACACTTGTCGCGCACATTTTCATCCTTCTAGCCATACAGCTGTTTCGAAAAGTGTACAAGCTGCGTGCCAATGCCGTAGTGTGGGACTTCATTTAATCAATTTGAATAAAGGTCCAGAATTGAAGATGCCACGATTCAATGCGTGCAGACTAAAGTCAGTGAAGATCTCTCCCGCTATTATGCTACTCCGCTTTGTATTAAGAACTCGACACGGACCACTACCTATTATACCTTTCGGCAATGTTGAGCTTTTCAGAACAGCTGCGTGATGTAAATAGTATAGGCGGATTTCTGTTGACGTCAGCGGCCGTTTTATACTAGAGACACACAATTCGTCTGGGACGAAGTTGGGCCGGCAAGCATTTATTCTGCCGGCTGTTAAGTTCGTCTAGTATTAAGACGGGCACAAGACGCATAAAGATATCCTCTTTAGTGCGTCTTGCAAGCGCACTAGCTTAATAGTTCGTCCGGACGCATAATGCGTCTTGCGCTCGTCTTTATACTAGACAAACTTAACAGACGCAGGAGAAATGTTTGCCCAAGTTCGTCCCAGACAGATACTGAATGCGTCTTACATGGATTCCTCCCGTCAGGGTCCAGTTGTTTAAAGCCCGATGAAAGTGACCTTGGGTTAGAGTGACCTTTGATCAGTGTATTTACCAATTAACAAAGATTTTCCCGAAAGGTTTTTGCTTGTCACGTGCGCCTTACGTTTTTCTTCCCCTTCTGTGGTCTTTAGTCTAAAACCATTTTTCGAAAGTGTTTCCAGAGGGCGAAATAGGCCTTATCACAGTTTTAGCCGCCATCTTGACGGGTAGGCAAAAGGTGAAGAATTTAAAGTGTTTGTATGGGGATCCGATGTCAAATAATATTCGTAAAGCGTCAGCTCTGAAAAAATTATGAATTGCGAACTTAAGATACAGGGTAATGGATTATACTGACCAATTGTTAGGGGCTAATCTTCGCTAGACGTTGCCCGGTAGCGTTTCCAATTGCAATTCATAATTTTTTCAGAGCTGACGTTTTTCGAATATTATTTGACATCGGATCCCCATAGAAACACTGTAAATTCTCTACGCTTTGCCTACCCGTCAAAATGGCGGCTAAAACCGTGATTAGGCCTATTAAAACGCCGGTTAATTTTTTTTTTTAATCGAGGGTTAGCGTTAATACTCTTTTCGAACAACCGGGCCCAGACGAATAAAATGAAAGACGCATAGTTCGTCCGGACGGATTATCCGTCTCTAGTATAAAAACGACCAATGTTCACATCTTAAAAATTGAAATGGAAGCGTGTTGGTTGTATACTATTGTCAGGTGGCAGAAGTTGCCACCCAATCGTATCAACGTCTAGCCTCCGACGCAGACATTCTTTAGGCTCGTCACGCGACGTGTACGATCGTTAATTTATGAGAATATAAAGAACAGAGCATGCCGACGTAAACAGAAGTCGGTCTACTGAGCTTACGATAAGGCTGACTTCGGTATGTCGAAGCTTAAAGGCAAGTCAGAGAAGGTTGCAGGGAGTTCCACTATTATCACGGTGTGAAATAAATAACGAAGGTTACGTTATAAAAGAAAGAAAAGCACTTCAAATTAGCGCAAGCTTCGAGTTACCAAGGATTCGATTTACCCCACTGACGTACTTGTCTCGGAAACTGAAATAATCCCCAGATATTTCTTACCTTAATTTACCTTTATGGCAGCTGTTGTTCGATGGTGAAAGTTTTCGATTTCTTCGCTCCTCCAAGAGCTAGTTCAGCGACTCCACCTCTGATCTCACCGTATTTTGGCCTTTAGTTTCAATTAAAGGCGTCTTATTTATATAGTTTTATGAAGTTTGGGGGAAGGTACCTGTTTATGCATACTGTGTCAGAAGATTTTCCCGGAAAACTTCCATTTTGGGGATTCGGGGAAATAACCCGCTTGAATACCAAATAACGATTGGACGTTCCGATTTGTCACTTCTAATCTAGACTAGAAATCACTTCGAAGCTCTTTCAGTTTCTGTGTCAAAAAGGGAAAACACTTAAGAGTTCCCGACGGTTCATGAAACTGAAAGAAAGGAAAGTAGTGCCGTCACGGTTTCTGTTCAGACTACGAAACATTTCATCGACAGTCGTATAAAATGATTAAAAGTTAAATCATGCATGAAATAATTAGTTGGTACGATTACTGTGCTATAAACGGTTAAATGACTGACTTTTTAAACGCCATGTCTAGGGGTGGCATACTCTTGCTTGTGAGCAAGCCTTTACGTAACGAAACGCTTGCCATGGGCGGCTAAACAAGACCAGCGCGAACGGTTGCTGACAAGTGATGTGGTTCGTGAACGAAAATTACGTTTAATTGCAACTCCCTCATCCTCAAGTACAAGACGGAAAAAGGAGTGGAAGATGCCGTGACATTCATGTCGAGTTTATGAATCGATATTTGATTCAAAGACGTCACGTTGTGCACAATCAGTCTGGTGTTGAGTCTCACGCACTATGCGTGAGTCTCACGCCTGGCGATAAAAAACATCGATCTTACGCATCGAGGACAACTTCTCACGCCTGACGCACAGATCGGGATAGACTTGCCACAAGTCGACCGCGAGCGCCAAAACAAATTCGTAACGAAGTCGCGAAGTAAGCTAACTTGCACTTAACGTCGAGTTCATAGGCGTTTGCGTCCAAGCTGTGAAGAAATGTGAGTCGAAACATACCATAAATAAAATATGGCGTGTTTCAAGTGGAACTGGAGGGACTGGAAACGAACTTGAGTGTAAGTCTCGTTATCAAGAACATTAGGGAGCTTAAGCAACGACGACGTCGACGACAACGAGAACGCCACAAAACAATAGGCTTAATGAGCAAAAACAATGACTCCGCACGCTCTGCACATGCATTTTACATTTTGGTATATTTCTTTGCCGTTCTCGGCTAAACAACGGCGTGAAATGACCAAATTTGAAGTTTTGTGGAGGACGTGACTGCAAGACGATAAATTTTCCATTCTTTGTCTTTACTTTAACGGCGTTCATACCCATTCTGTTCCTGAACAGTTAGTAATCGTTTTACACAGGGAAAGAGTTGGAATAAGCGCGAAGTGATTACAATAACGCGAATTTATGTTTTCACATGACGTCTTCGTAGCCGTCGTCGTTGTCCTTGCTTAAGCTCCCTATTAGCGTGACAACACGAGCTTCAGAAATCTTCGGAGGTGTTCGGAAGTCATCAGAATATCTTCGGTAATGTCCGGAAAATGTTGGGAATTTTCGGAAGTTACCGGAACGTTTTCGGAAACTGAAAAAAAGTCGGGTCGAAAATCTCACGCATTTGATTCGGGAAAACTTGGCAGGTATATCAGTCGCGCAGGGTAGGAACTTCTCGAAAACGAAAATAAAATGAGGGAGACGAAGCAAGATCGCTTTAAATTTCCGAATAAAATATTTTATGCAGCCGATGACAATGTAACAACAACAACAATAACCGATTTATTAATGCTTACTGTTAAAATCCTTTACTGATCAACATTAAGAGGAAAGGAATCAGCCTGCGTTGCGCATATTCCTCAGCTAACCGGCTACGTCTTTGTCTGCCTTTTTTGGATCATCAAACAAGAGAAATACAACGTACATAACAACTTACCCTGTTTAACGTAGCTTAACCCGGAGTGGATGTTGCAATGTTACTTACTTATGCCTTCAGACTTTCTTAATTATATTGTACAAGAGCATGTTTTTTACCTGCTATCCAGGCTATCTAAGAAATATGTTATTCTCCCGTCTACATCGTATAGTCTACGCGGTAATTATGTTTCGTCTCTACGTTCTCCATAAAGTACTACTTATGGTGTTCACTCCTCTTCGTACATGGCTTCAAAAGTATGGAACTCTCTTCCGGATTCTTTTGGAACTTCTGGCTTTCCTGATTTCAAGCGCAAGATTCTACAGTATGACTCTTTTTAACAGTTTACATTCTACAATGCTATAATTTCACATTTTAGAGTATTTAGAATCATAATTGTAACTCGAAGATACTAGCTTATCTTTAGCTACTCTGAATTCGAGGTTCAATAATAAAAGTATATGTACGTAGATGTCAAGGATTTTTCGCAACAATCTATCCTTGATTTGCAATTGATGTCAACGCAGCCATTTTGGTGCCCTTAAACAATCGATCTCTCATTAGCTCCTTCTATGCATACCACCAACACGCGGGCGATGATGTAAAATGCTATTGTTATCTGTCTCTCTAGAGATTTTTGGTCACAGGGTTGCAGGTCAAGGAGATCTGAATTTAGGTGATTCCAAGAAATTGCTTTGCGCACCCTTACTACGTAGAATTTCCTGTGTTGTTAGCGTGCCCACATTGATGACATGTCGGAGTTTCCCCTAAACGATACTTTGACGATACTTTGACGATACTTTCAACGGTAAGTTGAGTAGTCAAAGAGATCTTCTAACTTCGTGCTCTCTTAGCACCAATCTATGGCTATTTTTTATTTATTTATTTATTTATTTTTTGTTATCAAACTATTTGTTTGTTTGTTTTTTAACTTGTGCAGAGGGAGCCATGCCGATTCCAGCAGCTAAACATGATTTGGAAAAAAAAAAGAAATAATAATCTTGAGAAAAGCAAAGACACCTGTACTAGACGTCTTAATGTTCATTGCTACATTTTTCCCGCTGTTTTTACGCTCTGAAGTTGTGCATGCTTTTCGGCCCATTCCTTAAACGCAAAGTGAAACTGCTGAATCATACATCCTTCCTCCTTGACTTTATGATAAGCTAAAATACCCGGATAATATGTACATACTCCGTATCGGAGCGTACGAAATCCTGGATGCGACAACGCCTTCACTTCACCAATTTTTTCTACCAACGTTCCTATGTAGACATCTTCAAGGCGCAAAGGATTTTTCACGTTAAACAGGTCCACTAACTTGTGGACGATGTCTGATGATAATACATAAGCTGGACCAGCACAAAATGGCGGGTATCTAGTTTTGTTGTACTCCTGCCAAGAGACACCATACTTTCCTCTACCGCGATGAGGAGGTCTTCCCCGGGGACAACGTCCGCTGTAAAGATTTGTCTTGGGTGTGTCGGGCCTTTGTAAGTAATCCACCAGGTTGTATAAATTAACAAACACGTCATCGTCGGCTTTGACTAAGAACTGGAAAACGCAATATTTTGTCGCCCATTCCAGACCCATCTGTGTCTTCAAGGTTAGATTACGATAATGCTCCTTTTGGGATCCTCTTATTAGATCTCCGTGCATTCTTTGCTCAGCTTCTAGATGTTCAATCTGAACGCTGTCTCCTTTCCCTTGACCGATAAGAAACACAGTTTTCCATTCTATGCCCACGGATTGGGTACTGGCCCACGTTTTTCGGATGACTGATCTTCTTTTAAAGTTCTCAGGACTTGAAAAAACCATAATCAAAAGAAAGACTTCGTGGGGACATCGTGTTCGCGATACCAGGTATGTTTTGTGCAGAAGTTCATCCCCTTCCGTTAACGACGAGTTGGATGTAGTCATCTCTAAAACATAAGAGGAATTTTTCTTGCCAAGCAAGCTACTCAACTTGAGTCTCTGCTTTTGACTAAAATTGATTGTAATTTTATTTTTCTCGTACAAGTATTCGTTAACCCAAATAAGCATTATAACCGAAAACATTACGACGGTTAGGAGGGCAGAGTAAATCGACCTTGTTCTTGTACAAAGCCTCGTCATTGTAGTGCTGTTTGAAGACGCTGGTTCACGAGCTCCTTATGACGGAAGATAAATTTGTCTTAGAGGAACGCTGAAAGGAGAATGTCATTTATGAATGTTATCATAAGTTTATTTGTTCCTTTTGTGTGGTAAGCTTTTACCCTGCATGGTCCGAGAAGGTTTTTCTTTGTTCTTCCCCTCTGACAAATTTTAGCCGTGAAACGGCGAGAGTAAACTGCGAAGCTTCGAAAGCAGAAAAACCTCTGCTTTCCGTCCCTGCGAATCTCCTTTCCATTCATATGGCAACTGTCAAACGCTTCAAAGTGATTATTAAAACAATGAGCAATGACCATCGCGCTATCACCTGCATGGAATAGAGAGGTGCAGTTCTTCTCTCGCCGCTTCGCGGCTTAAAACTTGTCCTGTTTATGAACGCGTCTTTACCCGGTGCAATCAACATTGACTCTACGTTTTACATCCGTGAGGACGCCGGGAACCAATTTTACCTGCTGTATTTACAACAAGGCAGGAATTTTCTAGAACTGAGTGGTAGAACTCATTCTAACACTTCAAGCAGCTTGGCCTTTCGTCTCTGCCGGCACGTATCTCAGAAACAGAGTATATGAAGAAAATTACATGATTTAGCGCTTAAAGTCATTCGCTGTTAATAAAAGTCGCGATAGATTTTTTTAATTTTTTTGATTTGTTTTGTCTTGCTTTTTTGAAACTCTGCACCGCGGTGGATGTCGACGTCTAGAACATCAAAGATATGCAATTAAAAGAGGGGGTCCCCGTGCCCATTTTTACGCTTCGAGTGTGTGGTTCATGCACTTTATTCCAACCCGACGTTTATAAATTGTGAGCACAGTTTTTAGAAGCCTCTGATGGTCCGGGAGGCTCTATTGTTTACAGAAACGGAAATGAAGCGATGAGATGTAGGTTTCATTTATTCGAGAGCACATCAGTGTCTAACGTCAAAAAGGTAAATTTTGCAATAGATCGTTATCACTCAAGTGACCAGCGGCCATATTTGATTTACTGAAACAAAAGGAAATATTTGCATAAAAATGGAGTTCAATTCCCCGAAGATTGTTTTGGGACACCAATATGGCCGCCGGCACGTCATGTGACAACGATCTACACGGGCAGCTAAGATCGACCGGTGACGAAGCAGCGTATATAGCTTGCCAAACTGTTCCCATTTTCTGTTGCCATTTTTTAGGACATAAAAAATCCAGGCTAAAGCCCCGGCGAAACGTTCCAACAATGTTGGTCAGCATTTCTTGGGTGGTCATGTTGGATGCGAGGCTAAACGTATCGACAATGTTGGCCAACATTCATCGAACGAAAAATGTTGGATCGACGTCATCCAAAATGGGGTGCTAAATACTCCACTGATGTTGGCGGCGACAAAATGTTGCCCAACAATGTTCGAACGTTTAGCCGGAGCTTAACAAATATTGTGAAGACTGTCAATGGATCGCCTAATCGCCGCAACAAGTTTCCTTTACTGTACAACAGAATGGAAAGAGAATGATCGAACGACTAACCTTCACAGTGACCGGTGCTTCTCGAAGAATCAGCGTCCTTCATCTTTAGTAAAACAATGCTAAAATAAGCAAGCCTTTCGGCATTGCGATTAGTTTGGTTGAGAGGCGACTTAGAAAAGCTAGCTCAATTTTTTTTCGGTGGATGATTGATAACGCATCTTCCACTGAATATCTTTAAATGTGGCTTATCTTATAAGCCCTGGGGTGCATGAGGGGTTTTGAATGGGCTTAAAAACGGAGGGCTGATATCCGTGGGCGCTTATAAGCTTATTAAACAAAGTCGTTTCGAAATGAGCAGCAGTGTTGATCGAAATAGGGGACGGCTATTCATAGAGTTATTTCAGTAGAGTTATGACTTACAGTTAGAGTTAACGACTGGCAAAATCCTGAATTCATGATTTTGGAAGGGTTAGCTTAAAGTTTAGTGATTGGGTCTAAACCATGATTTAAGAGTCAAGTCGGTTCATTTAATTTTGGCTTTCCAGAATGTTGAATTCAGGATTTTGGCAGTCCGCGTTAACTCTAACTCTAATTCATAACTCTACTGAAATAACTCTATTGCTAGTCGACCTCATCGAAATATGTTTTTCATCTGCCGTTTTTTGTTTGTTTGTTTGTTTGCTTGTTTTTGTTTCGCTTTTTGTTTTGCTTTGCTTTTTGTCAAGTTTTACAATTCATTAAATGCTTGAAGTAAAATCAAGGCTATTACACATGACACAAACATAATCGGAAGGCAACAAACTAAAGCTCAGACTTTTCCCTTAAAGTTCATATGAAATTTTTTAATGCCTAGTTCTGATTTCAAGTCATCGTGCAATGTTCTGTGAGAGTTCTTAGTATTAAGGAAGGAAGAAACACTAGAGGGAGGCTTATACATGTCGGGGCTTACCGGATTTTTTTGTTTATAGGCGGGTAAATAGGCCGCCTTATTATGGGGCGGGGGGGGGGGCTTATAAGCAGGGGAACTCAAAAGCAGCAGATAACGGGATTGAGGTAATCTGAAGCTTAACGCCTGAAGCATTTCATTATGCAGCCAAAGATTTCCAATCAAAGACGATAATGAGAGCGTCAAGGCCTTTTAATAACAAGGGTGATAATTACAATTGATGTCTAAGACAATTGAGAAGTAATTTCCTTTTCTCTCGCCAATTTTGCAAGCAACCTTGTGATAACAACAGTTTTCTTCTCTTAAATTGTTTAACTTGAATATAGACAGTTTTCAGAATAAACAGCAGCCTGATATTTTTCTTGCTTTCGAATAAAATTGTTACCACTTAGTTTCCGTTGCTATGTCGACTGTATCAAAGTTCTAAAATATTCGTCCACTTATCCTTGACTTGTACGTCATAATTAGGTCTTCAACATCATGTTCAGTGGTGAGTATTGTTTAATAAACGAGCAGGAGAGTTTTATCGGGTTTTAAACCACGAGGCGAAGCCGGCGAGTGGTTTTAGACATTTTCGGAAATTCTGGACACTTTCGGAAATTCCCAACTTTTTTCGGTCTGAATGTCCCGTTTTCTCCCTAAATATCTAGACAAAATTCGAAATATTCCAGTGATGTATTATTATTATTTTTTTCTTCCAAGCATCTGAGCCGGCCGGAATCCTAAATCCTCCAATTTGATTGGTTAACGATTGGCACGTGCCCGGTCAAGCTTTTTACGATACGGCCCACGGGCCGGAATTTTTTTTTACACTTGTTGCTTTTCTTTGGTTTGCCAACAACCAGACTCCTACAGCCACTGACAATGTGTTTTTCCACCTAAAAACAAGCAAATACAATTTCAAAATAATAATAATTATTTTTATTCGGAGCATGCGTTCTTTTAACAGTTGCAGCGTCGTACACTTACTTTCATGCACACATTATTTTCTTTGGTCTTTGGTGCTTTGTAAGCACGCGAGAAGTTACGTCATGTCGTTTATTACTATCTCTTTCCCCGCTTTAAAAGGAAGAAATTCCCCCAAAAAATAAATACGTTATTTACCGGGCTAGGTCGGTCCGTATGGGAAAAAGCTATGCCCTTGGTCTTCATTACGGCCCGAGGCCGAAGGTAAATAACATATATTTATTTTTTTCTCAAGCATCTGTGCGGGCCGGAATCCTAAATCCTCGAATCTGATTGGCTAATCACGCGCTCGTGACCGGTCCAGCTTTTTACGATACGGCCCACGGGCCGGATTTTTTTCCCGCTCAACGCTGTACCTAAATTTCGCTCCTGAAAGTTAGCGGTAATCGTCAATCTTTTGCCATTTTTACACTTCAACGACGAAAAGACGACGCAAGTTTATCTCAGTTCACTTTTAAATGGCAAGGGAAGCCACTGTAAGTAAATTATTTGAGTGTTTTGAAGTTGTGAGAGTTTGTTTGGTTGTTTGTAGCTTGGCGCTGTGATGGTGTGTAATCCTGTGTTTCTCTCGCCGTAAAATTTGAGCCAATTTTAATTCGAGTTTACCTCTGATCGTTGCTGTATTTAGGATAATTTCTGTGCAATACACTTAACGAATTTCTTCGCTTTCTGCTATTCAGTTTACGGTAGAAAGGTCTGATTTCAAGTGATTTTAATAGCAACGGCTGTATCGTTTTTGTAGTAAAACTTCAAACTTCGCACGAAATTTCACAACGGAAAAACAGTTTTGGAGAACCTAACTGGTAAAACAAATGCAACTAACATAAAGTAGATCGAAAAATGTCTGTTCTTTAATACATCTTTCCTTTTCTAGTATCTGAGTCACTCGTTCGTTGCGAAGATTTTGTACAAATCGTTAGTAGACGGCGTGCAAGCCGATTCAACGACAAAGTTGCGTAAACAAACCCATTTGTAATCTGTAAAACCAATTCACTGCAGGAAAAAAATAAACATGTTATTTACTGGGCTAGGTCCGTCCGTATGAGAAAAAAACTGTGCCCTTGGTCTTGAGTACGGCCCTCTGCCTTGGGCCTCTGGCCGTACTCAAGACCTCGGGCACAGTTTTTTCCCATACGGACCTCCCGCCCGGTAAATAACATATATGTATTTCTATAAATACCACAACCTGGAATAACGACTCAATGAAAACGAAGCGTCATTTATTGGCAACCCCAGAATCGTAAACCCTCAGAAATGGCATATTTACATAACTTTACCAGACACAAAGGAAGCCGGCTGTAGGAATACACAAACTCTAAAGAGTTTTTTGAAAAAATAAAATAACATCTACATTTCAAGAATCCAATTTAAAAAACTGGCTATGGCGAGGGTACATTACTAAGACAAACCCGATTTTGATTAAAGCGGGTTATTGGTCCTCTGTGGTAGGACGTAATATATTTTTCAGGTACATATTTTTAACGGTGTCAATTTTACAAATGAAAATTAACGATAAATGTGTATTGGAAATCATTCATAACAAATCATTGATCAAATGTACCGAACTAATGTCTCGATCAATTCCAAAAGCGCCCAACCTCTCCCCTCCCCCCCGGCAAACACCGTGCATTTGACTTTTTAGAAAAATTTTGGACAAATTACACACCATGTTGCCAGTTATCACGGTCAAATACCCCATCGGGAACACTTTCACAAAGTGTCAAGTTGTGCTGTCAACGCTTTTCGAGTCTCCTTGTCACCGCTCCAAATTCTTAAAAAAAGCATTCTTTTCAGCAATAAAACCCAAATAGCTCCCGAAATAGCTCTCGAGCAAATTTCCCGAGGAGGAAGGATTACGTAATCCTTAAGCTTGACGCCCTTTCGCGAGTCAAATGCCCGACCGGGCGAGCTTCCTCTTCCATCAAATTCCCCACCATGCGGAGCCAAACTCACATCAAATGCCATGGGTAAGCCCAGGGGAATGGGCGCTCTTGGAATTTATCGAGACACAAAAGAAGTGCCATACACATCGAAATCCATCGTTATTAGTGTCAACTTTAAAGTAACAAACCAACCCCTGGAAGAGAGATCATCTTACTGACTTAATTATACAGAAAACCGAAATTCTGGAAATTGACCATCGGTAGCCGATGTTCCGTTTCCTTTTGAGAGTCCGTAATTGGTAAAAGTAAACTTTACGCCGGACGTCTCGACCGTACCAAACCCATTCGATCCCGCCCAAGAGGATGGCCCGGATATGTTTGCTTCGATTAGGTATCGAGTGTTGCTCAGTAGATCAACTGGCTTGTCAAAAACAACTTCAAATCCGTAATAGCTACTGTTTTTGTATTGCTGAAGCTTTGATGTAAACTTTCCTCTCTTGGACACCACGGTTAAACTTTTCTCAAAATCCTTAACCTTTAAAACCACCGTATAGTCATTGTTCTGACTTCCAAACAAATACACTCCGTGCAGCGTAACACCTGTGCTTACGGACAAAATAAGAAAGTCAGCCCTGGACGAAGAGTAGCCCCAAAAACCACTGCTGACCGAACCAAATCTACGAATACCGAAAGAGATACCAGAACGTTCTTTCTCTGAAAATCCAACTGGAGCAGCCAACGCTGAATTGAAGAACTTAAACAAGTTAATTACTTCATCGGGAGAAAGAATTTTGGCATCAACAACGACGGCTGCTAACTCTTGTTGTTTCATCAAGGGAAAACGGATTGCTTTAACGACTGTCTCTCCAAGAACCCCTCTTTTTGCTTCCCCATTTGCTTCCAAACCTTGCTTTTCGCATTTCCTTGTCGCCCACAGATCAACAGCTTTAAACAGCTCGATCTCCTTGATGCGAAGAGTGTCTCTCGAGACAACTGCCTCAAGTAAAGATCTCTCAATTGTCGCAAACCCCTCCGATTTCACGGCTGCTTCCGACTCCGTGTCGATCACTTTCCAGCATCTATCCACAAGGTCTTTCTCCTCGTACTTATCAGCCGTTGGCAGAATGCTGAAAACATTTGATGCATCCAAATGATTTCGCAAATATTCGCTGCATTTATCAGCGAGTGAAGGCACCATGTATTTCTTCGCCAAATACAACACTCCCATCACATTACTTCCGCTTAACTTCACTTCATCGCTGTACATGTAACGAAACACCTCCAACACGCTCTCGTATTCGCAGTCAGGTAGCTCAATACAGTCACTGGTCTCCGCTAGCTCGCCGTAAAACATGGCTTCAAATACAGGACTACTAATCGACAGCACAAACTTGTGGGCTGGAATCACTTGTTTACTTTCACTTTCGCCATCCGCGTTCTCAGACTTACGAACCACGAACTTCACATCGCTGAAAAGATGGTTGTTCAGCATGAACTTGGTTCTTTCTCTGATGGTGGGTCTCCCTGTTTGCCAGCTTTCTTCAGCAGACATTTTTGTTTTGGTAGCCAGCGCAGAAATTCACGATGTTCGGCTCTGTCGCTCGAGAACCAGTTGTTTACCACTCAAGCCGATGCAAACCCTACAGATTTACATCGGGATCAGTTGCGTGACGGACATCCGAAATATTTTCGATCGTTACACGCTTGGAATGCAGCCTCCGGCTATGTACACAGGCTCCTTGATGTGTTTGAGACAGGTTGTGGCGACACAACGCTTATCGTAATAAAATAAAGCACTTCTATTGACCCATTTCACAGGCACTGAATTCGCTTGCCTTGATCATGCACCTTCATTTCCATTTAGCAACAAAAAACATTGGCAAGCGAAGTACAGACGATGCGACTTCCAAAATTTTACTCGTTTTATCACCACTCTATGACGCGGCAGAAGTTTGATTCAAACCACAGCTGACTGTCACGCTGCTTGTGGCGGGATCTAATATTCTCTGAAACGGTGCCTTTTCATAGAAAGAGAGGGGTAACCAAATATGGTCCTACTTGCCCCCGCTACATGCCAGGGTCCTCTAGGGTGTGGTGACCTCTAGTTGGGCGCCACGTTGTCTTGATACTAAGCCAGGATTAGCGCTAATCGACCTTCCAAGAGCGCGGCCCAAGGGTAATCATGTTATACCGGCATTATTCAGTCCCGTATCTCTGTACACGTATCTGGCATGCAGTTGCAAGTTCAAAATGCTCAGTCAAAAAAATCATTATTCTTTCACAGATTTATTTTTGGGCTGAGTTCTTTCAAGGACAGTTTATAGAGCGACTGTGCCATTTCCGACTTCACTTCATGCTCTTTTTCAAAGCGAGACAGTCCTGGCGCGAAATTTTGTGTTGATAATTAGTTGCACTTTTCATCAATAACTAATTTCAGTCATTACAAAGATTTCACTCTTGCGCTCGCTTTTCATAAAATGAAACCGCGGAGATGGCACATTCACGTAACTTTACCAGTGGCAATGGACGTTGTAGGAATACACGTACTCTGAAAATATGTTGTGAAAAAAAAAAATCTACTGACCTAGATTTCAAGAATTAAATGTTACAAGAACTGCGGGCTACAGCGAGGTTACATTACTACAAACACAATTTTGATAAAATCGGGTTATCGGTCCTCTCAGGTCGGACCTATATTTAGCAATATATATTTTTAAGTGCTTATTTTTAACCGTGTCAATTTTTAAGAAAATTAACCATATAAACGTCACCCGCACGAAGTTCGACGACGTCGAATCATCATTCTCAAACGTTGAGAACTAAAATAAGTGCCACCAGGAGCCCACAACGCGAAGTGCACAACTTCAATATATTTGTGTCACGGCATTTTCACAGACCGAGCTATTTTTAGAGTGATTTTCCCGCGAATTCAGCCTACCACTGGTGTTTTGGACCCCCACAGGCGCCTTGGCAGCTAGTCATAAGCCTTCCATAATTAATTGTTTGGGTGCCGGCAGGGTGGAACTGAAATTTTCGGGGGAAAAAAAACTGTCTAAAAATAGCTTGGTCTATAGAAACGCCGCCGGTGACATCGCCCCAGCATGGTGCCATACACATCGAAATTCATTGTTATTAGTGTCAAGTTTGAAGTAACTAATCAAGCCCCGGAAGTAAAAGAGATTGTCTTACGGACTTCACAAAGAAAACTGAAATTCAGGAAATTGACCTTCGGCATCCGATGTTCCGTTTCCATTTGGCAGTTTGCAAGGGGTAAAAGTAAACTTTACGCCGGACTTCTCGACCGTACCAAACCCCCTCGATCCCTCCCAAGAGGGTGGCCCGGATATGTTTGCTTCGATTAGGTATCGAGTGTTGCTCAGTAGATCAACTGGCTCGTCAAAAACAACTTCAAATCCGTAATAGCTACTGTTTTTGTATTGCAGAAGCCTTGATGTAAACTTTCCTCTCTTCGACACCACGGTTAAGTTTTTCTCAAAATCCCTAACCTTTAAAACCACCGTATAGTCATTGTTCTCACTTCCAAACAAATACAGTCCGTGCAACCTAACATCTGTGCCCACGGAGAAAATAAGAAAGTCAGCCTTGGGCGAACGGTAGTACCAAGGACCATCGCTGACCGAACCAAATCTACAAATACCAAAAGGGATACCAGAACGTCTTTTCTCTGAAAATCCAACTGGAGCAGCCAACGCTGAATTGAAGAACCTAAACAAGTTAATTACTTCATCGGGAGAAAGAATTTTGGCATCAATGACGACGGCTGCAAATTCTTTTTCTTTCATCAAGGGAAAACGGATTGCTTTAACGACTGTCTCTCCAAGAATCCCTCTTTTCCCTTCCCCATTTGTTTCCAAACCTTGCTTCTCGCACTTCCTTGTCGCCCACAGATCAACAGCTTTAAACAGCTCGATCTCCTTGATGCGAAGAGTGTCTCTCGAGACAACTGCCTCAAGTAAAGATCTCTCAATTGTCGCAAACCCCTCCGATTTCATGGCTGCTTCCGACTCCCTCTCGATCACTTTCCAACATTGATCCACCAGGTCTTTCTCCTCGTACTTATCAGCCGTTGGCAGAATGCTGAAAACATTTGATGCATCCAAATGATTTCGCAAATATTCACTGCATTTATCAGCGAGTGAAGGCACCATGTATTTCTTCGCCAAATACAACACTCCCATCACATTACTTCCGCTTAACTTCACTTCGTCGCTGTACATGTAACGAAACAACTCCAACACGCTCTCGTATTCGCAATCAGGCAGTTCAATACAGTCACTGCTCTCCGCTAGCTCGCCGTAAAACATGGCTTCAAATACAGGACTACTAATCGACAGCACAAACTTGTGGGCTGGAATCACTTGTTTACTTTCACTTTCGCCATCCGCGTTCTCAGACTTACGAACCACGAACTTCACATCGCTGAAAAGATGGTTGTTCAGCATAAACTTGGTTCTTTCTCTGATGGTGGGTTTCCTTGTTTGCCAGCTTTCTTCAGCAGACATTTTCGTTTTGGTAGCCAGCGCAGAAATTCACGATGTTCGGCTCTGTCGCTCGAGAACCAGTTGTTTACCACTCAAGCCGATGCAAACCCCACAGATTTACATCGGGATCAGTTGCGTGACGGACATCCGAAATATTTTCGATCGTTACACGCTTGGAATGCAGCCTCCGGCTATGTACACAGGCTCCTTGATGTGTTTGAGACAGGTTGTGGCGACACAACGCTTATCGTAATAAAATAAAGCACTTTTATTGACCCATTTCACACGCACTGAATTCGCTTGCCTTGATCATGCACCTTCATTTCCATTTAGCAACAAAAAACATTGGCAAGCGAAGTACAGACGATGCGACTTCCAAAATTTTACTCGTTTTATCACCACTCTATGACGCGGCAAAAGTTTGATTCAAACCACAGCTGACTGTCACGCTGCTTGTGGCGGGATCTAATATTCTCTGAAACGGTGCCTTTTCATAGAAAGAGAGGGGTAACCAAATATGGTCCTACTTGCCCCCGCTACATGCCAGGGTCCTCTAGGGTGTGGTGACCTCTAGTTGGGCGCCACGTTGTCTTGATACTAAGCGAGGATTAGCACTAATCGATCTTCCAACAGCGCGGCCCAAGGGTAATCATGTTATACCGGCATTATTCAGTCCCGTATCTCTGTACATGTATCTGGCATGCAGTTGCAAGTTCAAAATGCTCAGTCAAAAAAATCATTATTCTTTCACAGATTTATTTTTGGGCTGAGTTCTTTCAAGGACAGTTTATAGAGCGACTGTGCCATTTCCGACTTCACTTCATGCTCTTTTTCAAAGCGAGACAGTCCTGGCGCGAAATTTTGTGTTGATAATTAGTTGCACTTTTCATCAATAACTAATTTCAGTCATTACGAAGATTTCACTCTTGCGCTCGCTTTTCATAAAATGAAACCGCGGAGATGGCACATTTACGTAACTTCACCAGTGGCAATGGACGTTGTAGGAATACACGTACTCTGAAAATATGTTGTGAAAAAAAACATCTACTGACTTAGATTTCAAGAATTAAATGTTACAAAAACTGCGGGCTAAAGCGAGGTTACACAAACACAATTTTGATAAAATCGGGTTATTGGTCCTCTCAGGTCGGACCTACATTTAGCAATATATATTTTTAGGTGCTTATTTTTAACCGTGTCAATTTTTAAAATGAAAATTAACCATAAAAACGTCACCCGCACGAAGTTCCACGACGTCGAATCATCATTCTCAAACGTTGAGAACTAAAATAAGTGCCACCAGGAGCCCATAACGCGAAGTGCACAACTTCAATATATTTGTGTCACGGAATTTTCACAGACCGAGCTATTTTTAGAGTGATTTTCCTGCGAATTCAGTCTACCACTGGTGTTTTGGACCCCCACAGGCGCCTTGGCAGCTAGTCCATTCGCGTTTTTGAGATGGGGACGGCAGCCGGAAAAGAACATTTCGTGAGCCAGGACAGTGGTGTCTCCCAGATTTTTATACTAATCATCTCGAATGGAGAAAAGATACTTAGTAATGTAAATGTCGTTGTGTGAAGACAAGTTAAAAGGGAAAACAGCTCACTTCCGGTTGCCGTTCGGGTCTCAAAATCGCGCTTGCTTAAGCTCCATTTGGGTGCCGGCAGAGTGGAACTGAAATTTTCGGGGGGGGGGGGGAGGAAACTGTCTAAAAATAGCTTGGTCTATAGAAACGCCGCCGGTGACATCGCCCTAGCATGGTGCCACACACATCGAAATTCATTGTTATTAGTGTCAAGTTTTAAGTAACTAATCAAGCGCCGGAAAAGACATTGTCTCACCGACTTACAAAGAAAACTGAAATTCAGGAAATTGACCATTGGTAGCCGATGTTCCGTTTCCATTTGACCGTTCGCAACTGGCAAAAGTAAACTTTACGCCGGACCTCTCAACTGTACCAAACCCATTCGATCCCGTCCAAGAGGGTGGCCCGGATATGTTTGCTTCGATTAGGTATCGAGTGTCTCTCAGTAGACCAACTGGCTCGTCAAAAACAACTTCAAATCCGTAATAGCTACTGTTTTTGCATTGCAGAAGCTTTGATGTGAACGTTCCTGTCTTGGACACCACGGTTGAAGTTTTCTCAAAATCCTTAATCTCTAAAACCACCGTATAGTCATTGTTCTCACTTCCAAACAAATACAGTCCGTGCAGCGTAACATCTGTGCCCACGGAGAAAATAAGAAACTCAGCGAAGGACGAAGAGTAGTGCCAAGGACCATCGTCGACCGAACCAAATCTACAAATACCGAAAGGGATACCAGAACGTCTTTTCTCTGAAAATCCAACTGGAGTAGCCAACGTTGAATTGAAGAACTTAAAAAAGTTAATTACTTCATCGGGAGAAAGAATTTTGGCATCCAGAACGATGGCTGCAAATTCTTGTTGTTTCATCAAGGGAAAACGGATTGCTTTAACGACTGTCTCTCCAAGAATCCCTCTTTTCGCTTCCCCATTTGCTTCCAAACCTTGCTTCTCGCATTTCCTCGTCGCCCACAGATCAACAGCTTTAAACAGCTCGATCTCCTTGATGCGAAGAGTGTCTCTCGAGACAACTGCTTCAAGTAAAGAACTCTCAATTGTCGCAAACCCCTCCGATTTCACGGCTGCTTCCGACTCCGTGTCGATCACTTCCCAACATCTATCCACAAGGTCTTTCTCCTCGTACTTATCAGCCGTTGGCAGAATGCTTAAAACATTTGATGCATCCAAATGATTTCGCAAATATTCGCTGCATTTATCAGCCAGTGAAGGCACCATGTATATCTTCGCCAAATACAACACTCCCATCACATTCCTTCCGCTTAACTTCACTTCATCGCTGTACATGTAACGAAACAACTCCAACACGCTCTCGTATTCGCAGTCAGGTAGCTCAATACAGTCACTGGTCTCCGCTAGCTCGCCGTAAAACATGGCTTCAAATACAGGACTACCAATCGACAGCACAAACTTGTGGGCTGGAATCACTTGTTTACTTTCACTCTCGCAATCCGCGTTCTCAGACTTACGAACCACGAACTTCACATCGCTGAAAAGATGGTTGTTCAGCATAAACTTGGTTCTTTCTCTGATGGTGGGTCTCTTCATTTGCCAGTTTTCTTCAGCAGACATTTTCGTTTTGGTAGGCAGCGCAACAATTCACGATGTTTGGCTCTCTCGCTCGAGAAGCAGTCCTTTATCAGTCAAGCGGATGCAAGCCCTACAGATTTGCATCGGGATCAGTCGCATGAGGGGTTTTGAATGGGCTTAAAAACGGAGGGCTGATATCCGTGGGCGCTTATAAGCGGAATCCGGGGGAACTCATGACAACAAAGTCGACATAACCAAAGTCGTTTCGAAATGAGCAGCAGTGTTGATCGAAATAGGGGACGGCTATTTTTAGAGTTATTTCAGTAGAGTTATGACTTACAGTTAGAGTTAACGACTGCCAAAATCCTGAATTCATGATTTTGGAAGGGTTAGCTTAAAAGTTTAGTGATTGGGTCTAAACCATGATTTAAGAGTCAAGTCGGTTCATTTAATTTTGGCTTTCCAGAATGTTGAATTCAGGATTTTGGCAGTCGTTAACTCTAACTCTAAGTCATACCTCTACTGAAATAACTCTATTGCTAGTCGACCTCATCGAAATATGTATTTCATCTGCCGTTTTTTGTTTGTTTGTTTGTTTGTTTGCTTGTTTTTCTTTCGCTTTTTGTTTTGCTTTGCTTTTTTTCAAGTTTTACAATTCATTAAATGGTTGAAATAAAATCAAGGCTATTACACATGACACACACATAATCGGAAGGCAACAAACTAAAGCTCAGACTTTTCCCTTAAAGTTCATATGAAATTTTCTAATGCTTAGTTCTGATTTCAAGTCATCGTGCAATGTTCCGTGAGATTAAGGAAGGAAGGAAGAAACACTAGAGGGAGGCTTATACATGTCGGGGCTTACCGGATTTTTTTGTTTGTAGGCGGGTAAATAGGACTTATTATGGGGCGGGGGGGGGGCTTATAAGCAGGAGAACTCAAAAGCAGCAGATAACGGGATTGAGGTAATCTGAAGCTGAACGCCTGAAGCATTTCATTATGCAGCCAAAGATTTTCAATCAAAGACGATAATGAGAGCGTCATGGCCTTTTAATAACAAGGGTGATAATTACAGTTGATGTCTAAGACAACTGAGAAGTAAATTCATTTTTTCTCGCCAATCTTTTCAAGCAACCCCGTGTTAACAACAGTTTTCTTCTCTTAAATTGTTTAACCGGGAATAGACAGTTTTCAGAGTAAACAGTAGCTTGATATTTTTCTTGCTTTCGAATAAAATTGTTATCACTTAGTTTCCGTTGCCATGTCGATTGTATCAAAGTTCTAAAATACTCGTCCACGTATCCTTGCCTTGCACGTTATAATTACGTCTTCACCGCCATATTCAGTGGTGCATATTGTTAATAAACGAGCAGGAGAGTTTTATCGGGTTTTAAATTCTGCACACTTTCGGAAAATGCTAGACACTCTCGGAAGTTCCCAACTTTTTTCGGTCTGAATATGCCCTTTTCTCGCTAAATATCT
The DNA here is from genome assembly GCA_014634185.1 of Astreopora myriophthalma. Classification (NCBI taxonomy): domain Eukaryota; kingdom Metazoa; phylum Cnidaria; class Anthozoa; order Scleractinia; family Acroporidae; genus Astreopora; species Astreopora myriophthalma. Next base: position 2,026,197 of record BLFK01000545.1, read on the forward strand.
CGACAAAATTCGAAATATTCCAGTGATGTATTGTTGTATTTCTACAAATATCACACTAACGACTCAATGAAAACGAAACGTCATTTATTGGCAACCCGAGAATCGTAAACCCTCGGAAATGGCATATTTACATAACTTCACCTGACACAAAGGAAGCCGGGTGTAGGAATACACATACTCTAAAGAGCTTTTTGAAAAAATAAAATAACATCTACATTTCAAGAATTCAATTAAAAAAAAAAACTGGCTATAGCGAGGGTACATTACTACGACAAACCCGATTTTAATTAAATCGGGTTATTGGTCCTCTTTGGTAGGACCTAATATATTTTTCAGGTGCATGTTTTTAACGGTGTCAATTTTACAAATGAAAATTAACGATAAAGACCTCGTGTCATAATTCTCAAATCTACCGAACTAATGTCTCGATCAATTCGAAAAGCGCCCCCCCCCCTCTCCCCAAGAAAACCCTGGGCATTTGACTTTTTATAACAATTTTGGTCAAATTACCCACCATGTTGCCAGTTATTACGGTCAAATATCCCATCGGGAACACCTTCACAAAGCGTCAAGTTGTCCTGTCAACGCTTTTCGAATCTTTGTCACCGCTCCAAATTCTTAAAAAGGGCATTTTTTTCAGCAACAAAACCCACGTGGAATCGCGAAATGGCTCCCGAGCAAATTTCCCGAGGAGGAAGGATTACGTAATCCTTAAGCTTGTCGCCCATTCGCGATTGTCAAATGCCCCACCGCGCGAGCTTCGTCTTGCATCAAATTCCCCACCGTGCGGGGTCAAACTCACATCAAATGCTCGGGGTAAGCCCGGGGGGATGGGCGCTCTTCGAATTGATCGAGACATAAAATAAGTGCCATACACATCGAAATCCATCGCTATTAGTGTCAAGTTTAAAGTAACAAACCAACCCCCGGAAGAGAAATCGTCATACTGACTTATTATACAGAAAACCGAAATTGAGGAAATTGACCTCCGTTAGCGCATGTTCCGTTTCCAGTTGGCTGTCCGCAACTGGTAAAAGTAAACTTTACGCCGGACGTCTCGACCGTACTAAACCCATTCGATCCCCTCCCAGAGGGTGGCCCGGATATGTTTGCTCTGATTAAGTATCGAGTGTTTCTCCGTAGATCAACTGGCTTGTCAAAAACAACTTCAAATCCGTAATAGCTACTGTTTTTGTATTGCAGAAGCTTTGATGTAAACTTTCCCGTCTTGGACACCACGGTTAAACTTTTCTCAAAATTCTTAATCTCTAAAACCACCGTATAGTCATTGTTCTCACTTCCAAACAAATGCAGTCCGTGCAGCGTAACATCTGTGCTTACGGAGAAAATAAGAAAGTCAGCCTTGGACGAAGAGTAGTTCCAATGCCTATTGGTGAGCGAACCAAATCGACAAATACGGAAAGAGAAACCAGAACGTCGTTTCTCTGAAAATCCAACTGGAGTAGCCAACGCTGAATTGAAGAACTTAAACAAGTTAACTATTTCATCTCGGGAAAGAATTTTGGCATCCAGAACGATGGCTACAAATTCTTGTTGTTTCATCACGGGAAAACGGATTGCTTTAACGACTGTCTCTCCAAGAACCCCTCTTTTCGCTTCTCCATTTGCTTCCAAACCTTGCTTTTCGCATTTCCTTGTCGCCCACAGATCAACAGCTTTAAACAGCTCGATCTCCTTGATGCGAAGAGTGTCTCTCGAGACAACTGCTTCAAGTAAAGAACTCTCAATTGTCGCAAATCCCTCCGATTTCACGGCTGCTTCCGACTCCGTGTCGATCACTTTCCAACATCGATCCACCAGGTCTTTCTCCTCGTACTTATCAGCCGTTGGCAGAATGCTGAAAACATTTGATGCATCCAAATGATTTCGCAAATATTCACTGCATTTATCAGCGAGTGAAGGCACCATGTATTTCTTCGCCAAATACAACACTCCCATCACATTACTTCCGCTTAACTTCACTTTATCGCTGTACATGTAACGAAACAACTCCAACACGCTCTCGTATTCGCAGTCAGGTAGCTCAATACAGTCACTGGTCTCCGCTAGCACACCGTAAAACATGGCTTCAAATACAGGACTACCAATCGATAGCACAAACTTGTGGGCTGGAATCACTTGTTTACATTCACTTTCGCCATCCGCGTTCTCAGACGCTTTACGAACCACGAACTTCACATCGCTGAAAAGATGGTTGTTCAGCATAAATTTGGTTCTTTCTCTGATGGTGGGTCTCCTTGTTTGCCAGTTTTCTCCAGCAGACATTTTCGTTTTAGTAGTCAGCGCAGAAATTCACGATGTTCGGCTCTGTCGCTCGAGAAGGGGTGGGTCATCACTCAAGCCAATGCAAACCATTACAAATTTACCTTGGGATCAGTTGCGTGACTGATATCCCAAATATTTCCAGCCTCGTTATGACACACGTTACCCAGGCTCCTTGATGTGTTTGAGACACGTTGTCGCGACACAACGCTTATCGTAATAAATAAAGCACACAGACAAACTCGCTTCCCTTGATCTTGCACCTTCATTTCCATTTAGCGAAAACAAAAAAATTGGCAAGCAAAGTACAGACGATGCGACTTCCAGAATTTTACTCGTTTTATCCCCACTCCATGACGCGGCAAAAGTTTGATTCAAACCACAGCTGTCACGCGGCTTGTGGCGGTACCTAATCTTCCCTGAAACGGTGCCTTTTCATACAAAGAGAGGGGTAACCAAATATGGTCCTACTTGCCCCTGCTACATGCCAGGGTCCTCTAGGGTGTGGTGACCTCTAGCTGGGCACCACGGCCCATTCCGAGTGTGTCCAAAAGGGGATACGTTGTCTTTATACTAAGCCAGGATTAGCGCTAATCGATCTTCCAACAGCGTGGCCCAAGATTTCGCTCTTGCACTCGCTTTTAATAAAATGAAACCGCGGAGATGGCCCATTCACGTAACTTTACCAGATGCAAATGACATTGTAGGAATACACGTACTCTAAAGATATTTTTTGAGAAATAACATCTCCTGATCTAGATTTCAAGAATTAAATGTTAACAAAACCGCGGGCTACTGCGAGGTTACATTACTACAAACCCAATTTTGATGAAATCGGGTTATTGGTCCTCTGAGGTCGGACCTATATTTAGCAATATATTTTTTAGGCGCTTATTCTTAAACGTGTCAATTTTCAAAATGAAAATTAACCATAAAAACGTCACCCGCACGAAGTTCCACGACGTCGAATCATCATTCTCAAATGTTGAGAACTAAAATAAGTGCCACCAGGAGCCCATAACCCGAAGTGCACAACATCAATATATTTGTGTCACAGCATTTTCACAGACCGAGCTATTTTTACATTGATTTTCCCGCGAATTCAGTCTACCACAGGTGTTTTGGACTCCCACAGGCACCTTACCAGCCAGTCACGGTCATAAGCCTTGCATAAAGAATTGTTTGGGGGCCGGCTGAGTGGAACTGAAATTTTCGGGGGCAAGACCTGTCTAAAAATGGCTTGGTCTAAAGAAACGCCACCGGTGACATCGCCCCAGCATGGGAGTTGTACGCTCCAGATTATGGGCCCTTGGTGCCATACACATCGAAATTCATCGTTATTAGTGTCAAGTTTGAAGTAACTAATCAATCCCCGGAAAAGAGATTGTCTTACGGACTTAACAAAGAAAACTGAAATTCAGGAAATTGACCATCGGCAGCCGATGTTCCGTTTCTATTTGGCAGTTTGCAAGTGGTAAAAGTAAACTTTACGCCGGACGTCTCGACCGTATGAAACCCAGCCCATCCCGTGGAAGAGGGTGGCCCGGATATGTTTGCTTCGATTAGGTATCGAGTGCTGCTCAGTAGATCAACTGACTTGTCAAAAACAACTTCAAATCCGTAATAGCTACTGTTTTTGTATTGCTGAAGCTTTGATGTAAACTTTCCTGTCTTGGACACCACGGTTAATTTTTTCTCAAAATCTTTAACCTTTAAAACCACCGTATAGTCATTGTTCTCACTTCCAAACAAACGCAGTCCGTGTAGCGTAACATCTGTGCTTACGGAGAAAATAAGAAAGTCAGTGCTGGACGGAGAGTAGCCCCAGGGACCATCGGCGACGCAACCAAATCTACAAATACGGAAAGAGAAACCAGAACGTCGTTTCTCTGAAAATCCAACTGGAGTAGCCAACGCTGAATTGAAGAACTTAAAAAAGTTAATTATTTCATCTGGAGAAAGAATTTTGGTATCAAGAACGATGGCCGCAAATTCTTGTTGTTTCATCACGGGAAAACGGATTGCTTTAACGACTGTCTCTCCAAGAACCCCTCTTTTCGCTTCCCCATTTGCTTCCAAACCTTGCTTTTCGCATTTCCTTGTCGCCCACAGATCAACAGCTTTAAACAGCTCGATCTCCTTGATGCGAAGAGTGTCTCTCGAGACAACTGTTTCAAGTAAAGAACTCTCAATTGTCGCAAATCCCTCCGATTTCACGGCTGCTTCCGACTCCGTGTCGATCACTTTCCAACATTGATCCACCAGGTCTTTCTCCTCGTACTTATCAGCCGTTGGCAGAATGCTGAAAACATTTGATGCATCCAAATGATTTCGCAAATATTCACTGCATTTATCAGCGAGTGAAGGCACCATGTATTTCTTCGCCAAATACAACACTCCCATCACATTACTTCCGCTTAACTTCACTTCATCGCTGTACATGTAACGAAACAACTCCAACACGCTCTCGTATTCGCAGTCAGGTAGCTCAATACAGTCACTGGTCTCCGCTAGCTCGCCGTAAAACATGGCTTCAAATACAGGACTACCAATCGACAGCACAAACTTGTGGGCTGGAATCACTTGTTTACTTTCACTTTCGCCATCCGCGTTCTCAGACTTGCGAATCACGAACTTCACATCGCTGAAAAGATGGTTGTTCAGCATGAACTTGGTTCTTTCTCTGACGGTGGGTCTTTCTGTTTGCCAGGTTTCTTTAGCAGACATTTTCGTTTTGGTAGTCAGCGCAAAAATTCACGATGTTTGGCTCTCTCGCTCGAGAAGCAGTCCTTTATCAGTCAAGCGGATGCAAGCTCTACAGATTTGCCTCGGGATCAGTCGCGTGACGGATACCCCAAATATTTCTAGTCTCGTTATGATGCAGACACACGTCGGAGACAATTGAACGGACTCAACGTGCATCGTAATATATCTGATTCGTTTCAGAGGCAAATTAACTTATATAATTTATTCCACTTCCTTTTCACTCGGCGAAACTGAATATCTTGCAAGAAAAGTGAACGCAGACCATGCGACTTCCAAAATTAGACTCATTTTTTTTTTTCACGCAGCCTGTATAGTGGGGACCAAATCTTCCCTGGATAAAAAGAAAAGCGTGACAACCAATGGCCTGGCTTGGGTTTCGACAAAACACTGACCCCCAGTCCGTTGACCGCCCTACTGACCCCCTGGTGACTCCCTCACTGATCCCCTCTAAAATTCACTTGAAATAACAATAAAACACAAAAACATTAAGGTCGAATTAAACTGATGAAGAAGCTGTTATCCAATATATATTGCGTGACAGATTGCATAACGTTACAACGCACATATCACATGATCAGTAACGTCACACCCCTCCTTGATGATGTTTGGTCCGGAAACACACGGACTATTCTGGCTGTAATCTAGCACTGCCCAATCGTCTGCCACATATGAATCGACCCGGAGATACCTCTTCCCGACAGTGTAGTCAAAAACGCAATCGCCTAGCAAAGATTCAATAAAACGTATTTGTGTTCCCTAACAGTAATAATAGTAATGAAGCTTTGATCCTCGTAGTTATAAACGCAATTTTAGCAATTGCGTAGAGAAGCCTGAAAACATTCAGTACTTCAACGGACTCCAACATCAGTGGCTTCATAGCTCAGTTGGTTAGAGCGTCGCACCCGCATCGCGACGTCACGCGCCAGCGGTTATTGTCGGCCGCGCATGCGTAATACAGGCGTCTTCTCGTGCCCTCGTTGTGTGGTTTACTTTGCCATCTTGTAGAGGTTGTATTGTCCTTAGTAAAGTGTTTGCTTTCGCTATTATCGTGCCGTCTGTCCTTATTACTGGCGACGGGTTCAAACCCCGTTGAAGTTCTGAATGTTTTCAGGCTTCTCTACGCAATTGCTACAATTGCGTTCGTAACTGCGAGGATCATAGCTTCATTTGAGTAATAATAATCTCTCAGGGGCGGATCCAGGGGGATTGATTGGGTGGCTAGCCACCCCCATTCGGAGAAGCCCACCATAAAAATCTAATACGTGAAAAAAAGGAAATACATGCATGGGTCCCATGTCCCGTGTCGTTTCAAGAGTTTGTTACAGTCTCCAATCTGTTCTTCGTAAATCGCCAAATTTGGGGCCAAACCTCGGATAACTTATAATATATTATTAACGTATAGTTTGGTGGCCGACTGTATCAGCCACCCCCCATCAAAAAATGCTGGATCCGTGCCTGTCTCTGTCGGCTAGCTAACTTACAGTTAAAGTTAAATACGTAGATAACTATAGTTTAAAATACTTCCTCCACTTCCTCTACCACTCATCGTCCTCGCTTTGAATCCAACCGCGTACGAATGAATTTTCCTCCCTTTTTGTGGTTTGTGTCGCAACTGGGGTGGCTATGAAGCCGTAAACAACGAGTCTTCACTGCGCAGTTTATAGTCGTAGCAGGTGAATTATGGATTTTTGTTCAGTCGTGGGAATTGGCACGCTTGGCATCCACGCGTATTAAACTCATACGTATTATTTTTCAGCGGATCAAGCTTACAAAAATATACCGTCAGTGGGCTTTTTCTAAGAAACGATCAAACGTTCTGAGAAACTTGCAGGCGTTTTCTTAGAAATCTCGAGCAAACACAACAAATACAACGAAGAAAATGCTGACACGTACATAACACAGGAAAGCTGAAACGCGGCTTTTGGTGCTTTTTCTTGTTGCTGTTGTTGTTTGCTTGATTCAGCCAAAAGAAAAAAGCTTCGCAAAGAAGCATAATTCATGCTCAGCTTGAACAGAAAGTCAGTTCCTGGAAAAACGGAAGTTAAATTTACTCTCATGTGATACTGATGTAATATACTCACAGACAGAACCATGCTTACTTTGTTAAAGCTGTTAAAGGCTTCCTGTCTAAACAATATAGGTGGTTTTTAAAGTCTGTAGATAAAACTAGTTAATCTCGGTGATATTTCTGAGGTTTGGGGGTATTTTTCGGAAAAAATTACGTAACTGAATCATATTCAATATTTCTAGAACGCAAATGTGCATGTGAATATGATACAAGAAAACAAAACATAAGTCAACTCAACTCAACTCAAATTAACTCAGAAAATGAATGTTGGCAAGTTAGATAAGCGGAGAAAACCCTCTCCGAGCAGAGCAGAAAACCAATAAACAACCAATATTTCACGCTTGCTCACCACTGCTCGCCACTGCTCGCGGCGTATTCAAATTTTGGTCTAATTATTGCAGATGATAAGGTTCCTTGAAGACATGACACCGGATATTGGTTGAGAGGGGTCTGGTTTCTAAATAAATGCTTCTTTTCCAAGAAAGCTGAACAAAGATTCCGAGAGCGATTGCTGAGTCGCTTATTTTCCGGGTTCCTACTTAAGCTGTGTCGAAACCTATTGCAAATTCACTTTAAGTTCGTTCGAAACTAGTGAAGACGGCGGTAAACCAACTTCGTCAGCGAGGTAAGACCGTGAAATCATTGCCTGATATTTCGTGTAATTCAGATAGAACTGAAATCAAGGAAAATAATTACGCCGGTAGTTTTGAGAAATTCTACCTTCGGCGAAATTCACGATCGGAAACCCGAGAAACTTTTAATTTGTAATTTTTCAGAAAAACAGGGGGCCTCGGAATCGGAGTGTAATTCTTGTCTGAAGCTCCTCGCAGCAAGCTGACTGCAAGAAGAAACTTTCGCAAGTGCTTTACTGTCGTTGCTTGTAACAAGTTGTGCTGCTCACTCAGGGTATGTCTTGCTCGCCTTAGTCACGGCTTTCCTAAATCGGCACAAGCGCAAAACCAGCTACTATCGCGGTAGACGCAAGCGAAAGCACAGCATAAATTAAAGATTTGTCTTTCATGGTATTTACAGGCCTGGACAAAGATTTGGTATGGACGCCTTAACATCTGTCATAAGTATATATACCATATATTCCAGGGGACAATGACGCATTAGGCCTTAATAAGCCATGATGCTCTTTGATCCCTTTTGTCCTCGTGTTACACGAGAGGGTGATGTGACGATTTTCACGTGATGGAAATCAACCAATCATAGATAAGGGCGGAGGTATCGTAGGGCTTTATAAGGGTTGGCAACCTGAGTCGCTTACCGGCGCTTCTAGCTGTACCTTCAAAGCGCTAAGAAGACTTTTACCGCCCGCCCAGCCTTCGCTCCGCCCGTTCGCTTTTCTTTCTATTTTGACGGTAGTTGACCCCTTTTTCGTCCTATAGTAAGAACAATAACAAAAAACAACACTAATAATAATAACAATGATGATGATGTTGATGATGATGATGACTAAGTCTCGAGTTTACAAAGCCGAGTACAACTAATAATGGAGGCTACAAATGAAATCAATCAGATATGATATGAGCTAATCATTGGTCCTAACCCGAACTCTTCCAATGTTATTTGAATCATATTCAGCTCTTTCGGTCCCCAAATGATTGACATGAAAGGAATTTTGTTCTTCCTTTTTTGTTTTTGTTTTGTTTTTTTAAGTAGTGAATAATGTTTTGATTACACAGGACATCCAATCTAAGATGTCAGGCAAAATTGAATCGCCTGTTGCCAAATATGGCCGAAGTAGTGAGTTTGGCGCTGTGTTGGACTTCATTCAAACCATGATCAGCAATGATACTCTGCGTCAAGCCTTCAACATCCCGCATCTAGTCATGGTGGGCCGGCAAAACATGGCAAAAACAACGCTCATAAACCGACTGATCGGTCGTTATCTTCTCCCCATGCGACGCAATGAAACAGCCAATACGCTTCAAGCACGCACCACGTATCCCATAATACTTAATCTCCGTAATGGCAAGAAGACGATGGTGGAAATAAGATGCGAAGCTATTCCGAATATCGGAGGGACAGTAGAAAACCCCAGAGACGAAGAGGTGGAGGAGTTTCTGAACAAAGTTGCGAGTCATCTTCCCAAAGAGCAGGGAACGCCGATATCCAAGACTCCGGTCAATGTGACTTTACAAGGTAAGGGGTACGAAAATATCAAACGCATTCTACAGAAAAGTGCATAAATTTGCATAGAACTTTGTCAAGACTTAATGGAAACACCAGATTATATAGCAAAGACTCTGGCCAAAAGTAAAAATAACTGTCACGCGGTACGTTGCGTGACTCCCTTTTGGGCATGCGGTGTTCACCAAGATAACAGAGCTTAGCTTCTTAGCTTGGTTTTTGTTCTGTTCCTCGGAGTTCTCGCTCGACAAAAACGCACGTAATATAACGAATAAATATGTTAACAAAGTATAGCTTTGTTCTCAGTGTGCTTATTAAATTTTTCAAATGCGGCGCTTATTCGGGGACGGCGTTACTTAAAAGATCATGCTATTTCTAAAACATGATTACACGAAAATCTTAACAGTAAAACAGAAACGAACTGGGAAACATCGTTATCCAGAAAATAAATTTCCTAGGCTGTTGTAAACAAAGTTGTACAGCACCTTGATAGAGTTTGATCGTCCGGGTGAGCGCTGTCCTGACAAGGACTGTTGTTGGTAACTGATGTTTCGACAACCTGAGCGGAAGTCATCTTCAGGGTCAAGTGATAAGAGTGTTGTCAGTGGCTCGTATAAGTACATTTGTCGTAGATCTGATTGGTCAGCAGAGACGTGATGTTATTGGTTGTCTGTCAGTTGAACCATGATG
>BLFK01000545.1:2036149-2058649 GCA_014634185.1 Astreopora myriophthalma
ATTTTCCTCCATGACATTTAGCTGCGGTCGAGGTGGTCTATTTTCAGCTGAATTACGCGAAGCTACGCGGGCACTCTCAAGTTGTCGCACCAGCCGAACGGCGGCTGAAAGGCTTTCGGGTTGTTTAATAAACAACTGTTCACGACATCCCTCACTACAGCGAACACCTTCCAAAAACCGATCTTTCGCTATTTCCTCTTTGAAGCGGTAGTCAGCATCAGGGTAGGCGTTCTCAGCTAGTTCCAGAAGATTATCAGCGTACATTTCAAAGTCCTCGTTGCTGTCCTGTTGCCGAGCTCGAAGAAGCAGTTTGTAATCCCCCGGGGATTTTCCTGAGTCAAACCGAGTCATAACACGTTGCAAAAAAACTTGATACGAAGCACTCTCGGGAATTCTGAGAAGTTGGACGGCTCTGTACGCTGTTTGGTCCAGCAAAGTGACCAGAAATGCTTTCTTCTTCGATTCAGGGATGCTAGCCAACTTGGAATATTCGTCAAATTGCGACAGCCATACCTTGAAATTCTGACCGAGCGAATACGGTTTTGGCTGCTTTAGAGCAACATTTCTGCTGATTGAATCGCCAGAACTTGGTTTATCCGAAGATTGCTTGAAAACCTGGGTCATTGCACTTATCAGTTCGTTTATCATAGCACCAGTTCCTTCTTGCGGCGGAGTTGAAGTCGTTTCGGTTTTCACCTCGTGGCCACCAATGGCTCCCTTCTCGTCGGGCGCGTGGGAAGGTATTTTCGGTTTTGCTCCACCGTAATCATCAGTCGCTTCATCCTTTGCACTCATAGTGATCCCAACCGCTGCCACCAATGTAATAAACGGCAAATAGTCGACAAACAGAACGAACGGATAGCAGAAATAACGGGCAAACTGAGCAACCGTCACACTTGCTTTTAATACCGAACTCAAAAGTACAGTCCAGCGTTTGCGCGCCAAAACTGTCACGTGACCTACTATTACATAAGTATATATACCATATATTCCAGGGGACAATGACGCATTAGGCCTTAATAAGCCATGATGCTCTTTGAACCCTGTTGTCCTCGTGTTACACGAGAGGGTGATGTGACGATTTTCACGTGTTGGAAATCAACCAGTCATAGATAAGGGCGGAGGTATCGTAGGGCTTTATAAGGGTTGGCAACCTGAGTCGCTTACCGGCGCTTTTAGCTGTACCTTCAAAGCGCTAAGAAGACTTTTACCGCCCGCCCAGTCTTCGCTCCGCCCGTTCGCTTTTCTTTCTATTTTGACGGTTTTTGGCCCCTTTTCCGTCCTATAATAAGAACAATAACAAACAGCAACACTAATAATAATAACAATAATAATGATGATGATGATGATGACTAAGTCTCGAGTTTACAAAGCCGAGTACAACTAATAAGGGAGGCTACAAATGAAATCAATCAGATATGATATGAGCTAATCATTGGTCCTAACCCGAACTCTTCCATTATTATTTGAATCATATTCAGCTCTTTAGGTCCCCAAATGATTGACATGAAGGGAATTTTTTTGTTCTTCCTTTTTTGTTTTTTGTTTTGTTTTTTAAGTAGTGAATAATCTTTTGATTACACAGGACACCCAATCTAAGATGTCAGGCAAAATTGAATCGCCTGTTGCCAAATATGGCCGAAGTAGTGAGTTTGGCGCTGTGTTGGACTTCATTCAAACCATGATCAGCAATGATACTCTGCGTCAAGCCTTCAACATCCCGCATCTAGTCATGGTGGGCCGGCAAAACATGGCAAAAACAACGCTCATAAACCGATTGATCGGTCGTTATCTTCTCCCCATGCGACGCAATGAAACAGCCAATACGCTTCAAGCACGCACCACGTATCCCATAATACTTAATCTCCGTAATGGCGAGAAGACAACGGTGGAAGTAAAATGCGAAGGGATTTCGGATATCGGAGGGACAGTAGAAAACCCCAGAGACGAAGAGGTGGAGGAGTTTCTGAACAAAGTTGCGAGTCATCTTCCCAAAGAGCAGGGAACGCCGATATCCAAGACTCCGGTCAATGTGACTTTACAAGGTAAGGGGTACGAAAATATCAAACGCATTCTTCAAAAAAGTGGATAAATTTGCATAGAACTTTGTCAAGACTTAATGGAAACACCAGATTATGTAGCAAAGACTCTGGCCAAAAGTAAAAATAACTGTCACGCAGTACGTTGCGTGACTCCATTTTGGGCATGCGGTGTTCACCAAGATAACAGAGCTTAGCTTCTTAGGTTGGTTTTTGTTCTGTTCCTCGGAGTTCTCGCTCGACAAAAACGCACGTAATATAACGAATAAATATGTTAACAAAGTATAGCTTTGTTCTCAGTGTGCTTATTAAATTTTTCAAATGTGGCGCTTATTCGGGGACGGCGTTACTTAAAAGATCATGCTATTTCTAAAACATGATTACACGGAAATCTTAACAGTAAAACAGAAACGAACTGGGAAACATCGTTATCCAGAAAATAAATTTCCTAGGCTGTTGTAAACAAAGTTGTACTGCACCTTGATAGAGTTTGATCGTCCGGGTGAGCGTGGTCTTGACAAGGACTGTTGTTGGTAACTGATGTTTCGACAACCTGAGCGGAAGTCATCTTCAGGGTCAAGTGATAAGAGTGTTGTCAGTGGATCGTATAAGTACATTTGTCGTAGAGCTGATTGGTCAGCAGAGACGTGATGTTATTGGTTGTCTGTCAGTTGAACCATGATGTCATTGGCCGTGAAGGTTGTGTGCGTGTAGAAATGTAGATGGCTCTGTTGTCTTTGGAATGAGTCAGTTCTGTCTATTGTCTGTTTTCTCTGTTGATGTTTTCAATCAGCGGTTTGTAAGGTGCTGGTAGTTGCAGGGAACGGTTCAGTGGAGTTTGTTCTAAGTTAGTAAACCAGCTTCCTAGTGTTAGTCGTTGGTAGCAGTTCGTACTGTAGGTAAGGCACTAGGTGGAGTCCCAGTCAATTCCGTGGTTTGTCTTTTATTAGTTATCCCGGAATAAGCGCCCCATTCCTAGATGCGGTGCTTATTAGTGTATCTCGGATGCGGTGCTTAATCAAATAAATACTGTAATTTGCCACCCCGTTGGCTATATTAAATATCTCAATATAGAACCACTTCTCTATAAGCCTCTTTTCGAATCTCTCTCTGCTCCAGGCCCCGAACTCACAACTCTGACATTGGTGGACCTTCCGGGCGCTCACTTCGCCAACGATGACCCACGAATGAATCAGGTGACACAAGAACTTGTACTGGAGTACATCAAGAAGAACACCAAGAGCATTATTGTGATAGTGTCCGAAGTAGGGGACCCCACTGGGGACAGTGCCATAAACCTTGTGATGCAACAGGCCAAGGATTTCAGGACACGGACCATCTGTGTCCTGACAAAGCCGGACAAGCTGAGAAAGGAAGATGACATGGGGAAAAAGGTCGCTACGAATCAATCAAGCTTTACGCTGGAGGAAGGTCGCTTTATTTTGTTAAGAGGTAAGATCATATGTGTGCCGTTTACGTCTTTCCTTACCTTGGGAAAGAAAGTTGGGAATGAATAATGCGCAAAGCAAACTTAAGCGTACTCCCTCGGGCTCATTACTTTAGTAAGGTACATAGAAGAGGAGGGTTCATGTCATTCGACAGAATTGTAAGGCATTGCTCTGATTCAAACCTTTTTCTCCACCTTTCAGCAGGCGGACATGTCAGTGTTTTTGAGCGTTCAACATTGATTACAATCCCTATATTTTAAAGTTTTGTGAGCTTCTGAATTAACATGTTTAAGGCCCTTTTACTCCATAAGTTCATATTTATTGTGCAAAAAGTAGCTTGGTTTTACCTCAGTGTTAGAACCAGACGAGTTATCCTATGTTTCCTTAGCTATTGATTTCTTCAGTTATTGTTTTAGCTCTTTCGCTTTTTGTTAGTGTTTCTTGTGTTGTTGTTGATATTTGTTTGTTTGTTTGTTTACGTCATCCGTGAGTTTTACAGGTTTGTACTCCGAGGATGGGTCAAAAATTTACTTGACACACTAAATTTTTCTCAGAGTAGCCGACGCTGAACAATGCATTGAAACCACATGTGGTCTTTCCACAAACAGGCAAAGACGGCACAGACTCAACCGAGAAAGACTGGGACGCACAAATGACTCAGATAAAGGAAAAAGAATGGTTCGCCACACACCCTCACTACAAAAGCATACAGCATTTGTGCGGGATTGAGCGCCTCATGGAATGCATGATCTCTTTGTTGGCAGACAAAATGATCACAGAGATTCCTGTATTAGTTAGAGAGATGAGAGAACTAAAGACGAAGGTAAAGACACCTAAAGGCTTGTCGGCGCTGTAAAACTCTCATTGAATTAACCACACCATAAGGGTGCGTTCTTCTGGGAATATTCTGTTTATTCCTATTGGGGTTTAGGATTAACGGAATAACTAGAGTAAGGTTTTCCAACAGAACTTGTGTTGCGTATTGCAGAGATGACCTGAGAACTAACGCTCAAAATAGTCTGGACACGACTAAGACTGGTATTTCGACGGCCGCGCACGGTTTTGGGCCAAAATCTCCCCAAAAGGACGCCCATTCAATGCCTTATTCCGAGTAAACCGTATTCTGTTTATTCCGTTTTTCCTGCTATCGGGTGAAGAGTATAAAACAGAATGCTATTCCATTCTTTCCAAAAACCGAAGAAGTCCCGGAAGAACAGGAAAGCCGAAGATTCCGCGTTTTTTTTTTATCCGGAATCGAACTGGCCCCAAAAGAATGGAAGAATGGAAAACCGTGCTTCTCTAAGCAATTTTCGCAATTGCGTAGAGAAGCCTGAAAACATTCAGGACTTCAACGGGGTTTGAACCTGTGACCTCACGATGTCGGTGCGACGCTCTAGCCAAGTGAGCTATGAAGCCACTGGTGTGGGTTCAAATGTTTTCGTGATCCCGTGGGTTCAAATGTTCCCGCGACAGTTGTATCTGTAGTTAAAATCAGGACCAATGATTGGTTTTAGGTGGAAGAGGAGCTCAAGAGTCTGGCTAAGAGCGAAGTGCCGGAGTCAAAGGAGAAAAAAGGAGCGCTGGTGATGAAAATCAAACAGAATCTGATCCAGAAGCTGAAGGGGCTGCTGTTTAACAACACATTTGACATGGAGGGTGGCGAGAAAGTTAGGGATTTGTTTAACCAGTTCCACGATGCTGTTTTTGCGGTTAGCAAATTAAATGTAGTATTTATAAATATGCAGATTGTATTCACTTTTCCTCTTTAGTATCCAGTTAAAGTATTCCGTTTTCCAGCAATTTTAGATGACAAAAGTAAAAGTTCTGAATCGGCGTCGAGGGGCTTTCGCTGCATGTCATGACAAAATAAAGGGGGAAGAGAGGGCATCTCCCATACATGCCCTTTCCATAGGTAATATGTCTCAAGTTATTTTTAGATTGGTTCCCACGCTGTACAGATCCCAAGGGGATTAGGCAACAGCCAATCATATGGCGGGAATGTGTTCTCTGAGCGTGGGCTATCCACGTGGAACACATTCTTGCCATATGATTGGCTGTTGCTTAACCTCTTGTCATCTGTACAGCGTAGGAGTTGATCGAAAAATAACTTGAGACATATTACCTGTGGAATGTAATACAACATGTATGGGGGATGTCCTCTCTTCCCCCATATTGCAGCATGCCGTCCTTATAAGAGGTGTTGCGTGACAACCGTGACAGCTCAAATAGCAATTGCGCATGCGTAGTAGAGTAGAAGCGACCTAATAGCTTCAAGGTTTATTATTATTATTTTCGTTGGCAATTATATAAGAAAAGAAACTCGGTCGAATCCTGGTCCAACAATATGACACACCCAAACTGCAGATTACTAGGAAACAGGGGATTTGTCAATCCCACAGCATCTTGTTTCACGTAGTTTGTGATTTTCTTATCTAAAACATAACGACCTAGATACTTTACTTGAATAGTTTGACAATACAATGTTAAACTGTTTCTAAGGTAAATAAACATAAACGTGTTTGTGTAAGACGTCACAAAGAACGGTAATTAAAAAACGATAGTAGTTAAACATAAACACTCTGGGTAGAAGACACTGCACTATTAAGAGGGGAAAATACGTATTTACTCATCCGAAGGTAATGTCTAGTCTCCTTTCGACTATAATATACAATAAATATAACGGCAATCATTTATTTTTCTCTCGAATCTAGGTGAACCCCCTGTATCTGCGAAGGGATGATGACATTCGACGACAGCAAAAGAAACTCGAGGGTGTTGCCGCACCTCTAGGAGACAGCAGTGAAAATAGCCAACTGCTTCAAAAACTCTTATACGAGAAATACCAAGGGAAGCGCCAGGTTGCCATCGTGGGATTAACAGGTTAAAATATTTTACTGAAGGGAAAATACATAAAATCTTACCTTGCCGGAAAGAAAATTCCGCGCTTTGCACATAGGATTGATTTTTATTCATTGCATAGCCTCCAACGCAGACTGACCTTCTTTTGGCTCATCATCACGCAATCTTTCCTGAAATATTGCGAGACGAGGCGAAGGGATGTCTGCGAAGGACCTCAAGCGCATGTGAATATGTATATAGATACTTGCGCTTTACAAGTTACAAGTTGAGTTGAAGTACACGCTCCATTTAAGCATTTTTGTGGAGTTTGACCAGTTTGGGCTGACTTTGATTCGCATTTGAGGAGTGAAAGAAGTGGGCTTGGCAGATTTTAATTGTAGCACTTGTTACAGAGCTGTAACAAGCTCAGGAAGTATGTAAATGTTGAAGATCAGTTTGTACTCGAGCCGCGGATGACCGCCGTCTTGGCCTTGGCAGGTATGCAAACGTCAGGGGAATTACTGTGTTTGTATGGGAATTTGCTACCTAAAAAACCGTGAAGCTCCTATTCTACTCAAAAATATATATTCCTAATTTAAGGTACTAGGCAAAGGATTTCCCTGAAAAATTTGACAGACTTGCCCTAGCCAGAAAGAGTTTTATCGCTTTTCGAATTTTCCATACATTCGTCTGTATTCAGTTTTCCTGGGAATTTGCAGATGAATGACTACTCACTGTATAGAAAAATTTGAAAAGCCATAGAATGTTTTCTGACAGATCAATTTTTTTCATTGAAACGCTTTCCTAGTTACTTAAATTAGCAATATATAACATTTGGTTATCACTGCATGAAGGGGTTCATGGTGATCTCTATAATCTTGCTGGTAAATTATTCCATAATTAGAAGCTTAATCTTTTTATTATAAATTATATCTATTCGTCTTCTTTTCTATGTATTGATCTTATTTAATTTCTTTCTGTTGTGTGTGATGATGTCGTCCTCTCTTTATGTATTAATTTTCTAGTAGATATGTACATGTATATGTTTTCTCACATTTATTGTTCTATGTTGTATATATCAACTCTACACCGCCTAGATTAGCTATGCTATTTGCGGTGTACTGTTACCTCTCTTTCATTAGTTAACTCAAAATAAATAAAGTGTGTAAGTGTTTGGTAGAATAGGGCCTCACGCACTTTTTTGGGCAGCGAATTCCCATACCAACACTGTAATTCCCGTCACCTTTGCCTACCCGCTAAAATGGCGGGAAAACTGCGAGGTGGTCTATTATGAACCAAATATTTGACGCAATTAAATTAACTTTAGTCTATGCCTGGAGAACTTTGCCTTAGCTTAGATGATCGCCCCGTAGAACATCGGCTCATCTGTTGGCCTTGTTTCCTTTCCACGCGCTTTAAGAAAAACTGTTGTCTCGATGTTGAAGTGTGCTTGGAGGTCATCGGTGCGTGTTATTTAACTCGCTCTTCTAGCTTGCCAAAGGCTGCTGGGCCATTTTTAAAGTATGTTATATCTGTCTTTGAAGGAAAGAGCCAACTTCAGCCGGAATTCGTTGAGGTGCAAGCTCCTGTTGATCAATTGTTCCCCATATCGGAAAACTTGGTGAAGAACGTGGAGAAAACTCTGCGCAAGATAGTGCAAGAAGCAATCGATGATAGCCTGTCCAAATTCCCCACGCTCAAACAAGCAGTAGAAGCGAAAGTGGTGAACAAAATTTTCGACACCAAACGCGATCAGACGATCCAATTCATCCGGCAGTTTCTTGAGATGCAGAAGAAGAGCACAGATATTGTGTTTGCCCCGGTTCCTCCTCCAAACGAGTTAAGTACATGGGATCACATTCCCATGACTAAAGACAGGACAAGACACCCGTGCATGGAATCTCCCATGATGAATCAAGTCAGGTACCTCGCCAAGAAGCTTTACCCAGACAACATCACTGCAGACATCGAAAGCGGACAGACGCTTGGAAACTATAAGGTTAGCACGGTTAGGCCTTGTGACGCTCTGTGCGCGCTTATTCAAGTGTATGCTCTAATAATAATAATAACAATAAAAATATTGATTATGACGATGATGATGACGACGACTCGACAACACGACTCAACGACGATGCAAATGATTTGTACGGGGACACATGTATGACGCCAGACAGACAGACAGACAGACAGACAGAGAGACCGCACGTGCTCTCGATACATAGGGTGAGGTAGATTCAGGGACCAGCGGTCAGGGTTAGCGTTAGGGGTTTAGTGTTATCAAATACTGACCGCTCTCGATCGAGCAAGACTTTTGACGACTAGTTTTTCTGTAATCTTGTTTACCGGTTGCTTTTACCAAAAACTATTACGTTGTGTTGGAGAACCTTGTTTTACAGATACAAACGAACATACAGAACTGCTGTGTTTCCGTTTGTCAGGGCTTGCCTCTGACCCGCCTTCTTGACGGGTTTTCGTTTAAATTGAGAAAGATGATTACCTCTAACGAATTGCCGGCAAGCTTGGAGTGATAACTGTCTTACAGGTGATCTAGTTACCTTTGACGTTGGATCCATATGTTGATAGATGTTCGCCAGGTCTTTAGCGAATAAGTTCATATTGTTTGTCTTGCATGCTAGATCAGATTTCAATATTGTTACCTACTCTTAAAAGGGGAGGTTTTTTGTTATTGTACTTCGGACTTGTCCTGTCAGGCATGCGCACTAAGAACTAGAAGGAAAATAAACATTGCGTGCCTACTTTAGAGAGGTCTCTAACGTACCCTCTACTGTAAAAAATTGTCCATTTCTGAGAGTTGAACGTCTTCATCTCTTTTAGGAACTCGAGGATATGAAGAAGATAAAAAAGAATGTGGTGCGTTGCTTCAACGTGCTGAAAATGAACGTATGTGACACGGTTCCACGCTGCATTCTGCATTTCTTTATCACCCAACTCGTGGATGATCTTAACCGCGCCTTAGAAGAACAAGACTTCGTCGAGTTCTTACAAGAGAAGCAGGATATTCGGGATAAGCGGAACCTGTATCGGGCGCAGTTGGCCGCTGTGGAACACGCCCTGCCTCAGACTGATAGTGTGCTGGAGAAACTATTGCGCATGCGACAGGGACCAGCGAGGGGCACCAAGCTACAGTTTTAATGAGGAATTCTGATAGTCGCTCGACAGAAATTGCTACAACAGAGTGTTCTGGATTAGTTTTTTTTTTTTTTTTTTCAATTTTAGACAATGAGATTTCAAGAAGGCCAACAAAATAGCCAGCACAGATAACGAGAAACAAAAGTTCACAAAAGAGATAGGAATAAATTAGACAATTCACAATTGGAGTCAACTTCTGCAGCTGAAAACTGACTCAAAACATGTAGATAAAATGACGATGGTGAACATTAAAATTACTCAGAATGTTCTTCACTATTCAGCAGGGCTTTATGTCTTGCTTTTCTCGTAAGATCACTGATCTGCTATTTAGAGGATGGGAACGGGTCGTCGCGTTCGGGTTTCCGAGACTTAACGAAGGACGGATCATTTCTCCCGATTGGTTAAAACGATCCGAAATTCCGGTCATCGTGATGGTCTAGCACTTCGAACGCCAAAGAGGTACCGCTGCTGGACTTTTGTTGTTGTTTCACTGTTTTTCGTACCTCTAGCGTGATCTTTCCAATACTTGGATTTAACGAACCGATTTCTAATTCAGTTTAGCTGGGGTCGTGTAGCAGATGTAGTAAAGTTTCACGCAATTGGCTCGATACCTTTTGTAAGAACAAAAGAACGAACACCAGACACAATGACGTCGACCGCAAATAGAAGCTGCTTCCATACCAAAACAATAGGTTACGACAACTGCTGTAGAACTGGTTTATACTGCTTTTTAAAGGAGGTCCCAGCTGAAAATGGTTTTAGTTTCGTATCAGTAACACTGTACACAGGCCTCGCACTTTCGTGCGCCCCGTTTTAATCTTTCAAAGCGTTCGTAACTAAGGCACCCCTTTCAAGATAAGCCCCTCCCTATTACCTTCTGTGTTGCGCATTACCCCCTACCCTTCTTCCCATGCTCTGAGGTGTTAAATGTCCACGACTCTGCGACGCACAAACTGTCTCGATTCATTCGCAATTATAGCAAAATGAGTTGGTGAGTCTTGAGCCCGGTTAATGACTGTCGGTCGATGGTAACGCCGGCCAACCTATTTGATGTTCTAGTCCTAGCAGTATTTAACTACAGAACGAAAGGGTCCACAAACGCAACTGATTTTTACTATCCAACCAAAGCCACACAACTGAGGCTGCCGAGAACTGGTCACATGACCGTATGGCCCACACAAGCATACTCGTTACGCAGTATTGGTTGTTTTCACATGACGTCACGGCGGCCATGATGGAGTTCAAGGTCAAGTTTAAGTTCAAGTTTATTAAAAAGTTTGAAACATACAAAATTTGATGTACCACTGCTCGTAGTTAGCTACAGCTATTCGAGGCGAGGAGTGGTTTGACGCATAAAATCAAATATTGTTTTACAATACATTAAAATAACTTACAGAACTAAGTATAAATTAGGAATCAGACGATGAAACCAAGAAACAAAGTTTACTGTTATACAAAAGAAAAGAAAATAAAAACAATAATAATACTTGAATATTGACCGGAGTAACATTTGGAAACACAAAATTCACAGGAAAATTATACAGATTACACGAGAGGCTGGAATTGAGTTCAATTTTCAAGGCATATTCAAATCCAATAAATCAATGTATTCATTTGCCTCTGAGAGTTGCTGAAGGAGCATATTGTGAATATTGCGTTTAAATTTTTTGCTTTAGGCATTTGATAAATTTCATTAGATAAGCTATTCCAGATTCTAACACCGTTCCTTGAAAAGACATGTTTTGCTTGTTGAAGCTAGAGTATTCGAGCAAGAAGTTACCTCTTGGTGACGATCTTGTGTTATATGAATGGATATTATGTTGGTAATTGAATAAATTACTTATTTGGGGTGGCGATGTATTATTTGAGACGTCATCCATTACGATAGCAACTGACTTGAAGTAAAGAATATCTAGAGGTAATAGACTGGAAGAGATGAAGAAGGGTATTGCGAGAGTTTTATAATCACAAAAAAACATGAGGCGAAGGGCACGTTTCTGAAGACGTAAGATTTTGTTTGGGTGAATTTTTTCTGCTCGGCCCCACGCTGTTATACCATATAATAAATAGGGTTGAATCAGTGATCTGTATATATGTTGTAAAGTATTAAGTGGTAAGAAATGTCTTATCCTAGCAATAATACCAATCGATGTGCTTATTTTTGAGTCGATTTTGAGGCTATATGTAGAATATGATGTTTCCAGGAGATGTTCTCATTAATAAGCACGCCCAATTATTCGAGATAACTTTTACGTTCCAAATTAAGACGTGTTAGAATTAGTATGACAATTTACATCTTTTTAAGTTAACTTCGTATTTGACATGTTTTTGTCTTGGTCGAAAAATGACGTAATTAGATTTTTTAATGTTTAAAGATAATTTGTTTGCTATTAGCCAGTCGGAAAGCTTACAAAGCTCATCGTTTACTGTAGATTCCAGGGATTTGAAGTTTTTGTCTGCATATAAAAGGTTCGTGTCGTCTGCGAATAGATAAAACTTCATTTGGTTACAGCTCTTACAAATATCATTTATATAAACAAGGAAGAGCAGAGGCCCCAGGACTTATCCTTGGGGAAGCCCAGGTAATACTGTCGCTTTCTTACATATGTTCAAGGGGCCAATTTCAGTTACTAGCTTACGACCAGTAAAATAGGAGGTAAACGAGTCATTCACAATCCCTAAACAAAGAAACAAAGAAACAAATTAGGGGTTTCGACTCATCTTAAGAGCGCACGGATATTTTCCGAGTATGTCCGCATCATCACTGGCAAAATCTCGATTAAACAAAACAAATCACTCGATAACCCTCTGAGAAGATCCTGAACATTTATTGCCTCAATACAATTTCTGACTTAAAGGTGTCGTCTTCTTACTTTTTCAAAGTCAACCCTTAACGGCAAAACCGCCTTTCTAAGAAACGATTAAACCTTCGAGAAAGTTGCAGGCGTTTTCTTCGAAATCTCGAGAAAACACAGCAAATACACCTCTGATGACATGTGCATAATACAGGAAACCAACAAACAACCAATATTTCACGCTGGCTCGCCAATGCTCTGAGTTTGTTCTCAAAATACCCCCATATACCTGAAGACTCGCGGCGTATTCAAATTTTGGTCTAATTATTGCAGATGATAAGGTTCCTTGAAGACATGACACCGAGCATTGGTTGAGAGGGGCCTGGTTTCGAAATCAACGCCTCTTTTCCAACAAAGCTTAGCAAAGATTCTGTTTAACCGAGAACAATCGCTGATTCGCTTATTTTCCGGGTTCTTACTTAAGCTGTGTTGAAACCGATTCCAAATTCACTTTGAGCTCATTCGAAACTTGAGAAGACGGCAGTAAACCAACTTCGTCAGCAAGGTAAGACCGTGAAATCATTGCCTGATATTTCGTGCAATTCAGATAGAACTGAAACCAAGGAAACGTTGGTTGTGGAACGTAAATAATTATGCCGGTAGTTTTGAGAAATTCCACCTTCCGCGAAATCCACGAGCAGAAACCCGAGAAACATTTAATTTGTAATTTTTCAGAAAACAGGGCGCCTCGGAATCGGAGTGTAATTCGCGCCAATGGTCCTCGTAGCAAGAAGAAACATTCGCGAATGCTTTACTATCGTTACTCGTAACAAGTTGTGCAGCTCACTCAGGGTATCTCTTACTCGCCTTAGGCCTAGTTTATACGTTGCATAATCGTCGGGGTGAATTATATACTAACAAGAGGCTACATGTACTCTATGCTCTAGCCTTTCTTTTAGCCGATTTGCGATTGTTTAGTGAAACATTCCACAACGATAGCCATAACATCGAGAAAATTCCGATCGTCGCATTGACTTATTACAGACTGGAACCAAATCGAGTAACGCAGTATTCTAGTACCCTAATCGATTTGTGCCTAACCAATTCTCCAGATAAGATATCAAAGTCAAGTGTTATTAATACTGGCATAAGTGATCACTCAGCTATTTATCGTACACGCAAAGTTCTGCATCTTCGCTCTAATATGCATAAAACTGTTGAAGTCCGACAGCTCGAGAATTTTAATGAAGCTGAATTTTTGCGGGATCTTCGCATGAGTGGCTGGAACCGCGTTACCACGCACAATAACCCAAATGGAATGTGGGACATTTGGAAACACCCGTTAACGAGTGTTGTTGATAAGCATGCACCATTGAGAATAAGGGGCTGTTTACATGGAGGTAGGAAGATCCTAGCACTAGGAAGATCCTAGAAGGCGAAACAACTTTACGTTTGGTTTACATGCAGAAATTTCTGTCTACGGTGGAAGTGGAGAATGAAAGCAAGATGGCGGGCGAGAACAACAAAAATGTAATTTGTGTCCTTCTACTCTCCTTGCTAGCTTTAATAACTTCCTTTCAGCAGCAACTGGTAGTCCTTTACAACTTGATTTTTCAATTGCAACAACAGCAAGCCATGATCATGCACTTAACGCATAGTGCTGCCGTTGCAAGACATTAGGGACTTTTAGCACCGACGGTTTTCAGGACGGCTACGGGAACCGGAAATGAAGTCAGACTCTTTTTCGCGCGCCCGAGTGTCACCCTCGGTTTCTTGCCGCCGTAGCGTCCTTCCCTAGTACGGCAAACCAAGTAGTTTGACGTACTGGCGACTACGGGAGTTTGAGGTGAGTGTTTTTTTAACCTTTTAATTGACTTGTAGTGTTTTCATTTGGAAAACAAGTTCTTATTCCTTTTCTTCATAAATTTAGACCAGTTTTCTTTAGAATTGGTTTGATATTTTTGCTTTATTTACGCTTTTTTCAGAGGTGTGGATGACACATGTCGGTCGAAAAGCATTTCAAGTGAGCTTATTTTTGTACATGATTTTGCTTGTCCTTTCCGTTTTCATTTTGATGTATAACGCTAATACTCTTTATCTAAATTGTTTCTTAACGTTTGGACCAGGGTTTTTCTTTCAAGTTTCTATCTATTGTTATGTTTCAGTCACCGAATATCTTCTACTGCTCGTAAGGAAAATCTAAGTTAGTTGACCTATTCACATCATACAGGAGAAGAAACTCCTCTTCTGTAATTAACCTTTCATCTAATGCATAGAGCAACTGTTCTCGAGCCTTTTTAAGGGACATTTTCCCCTAAATATCTAGTTTTGTGTCCAAGTCTCTCCGACTATTTCGTTCACGCCGTAGTCGGGGATTGTTTTGGTTGCTAAACTATTTTTATTTTCGCGGGCTTTTGCGCGTACGGCACCTTATATCCCCAGTCCCCGCGCGATCTAGTTCGCCGTAGCCGTCCTGAAAACCGTCGGTGCTAAAAGTCCCTATCTCTCGAGAAGGAGAGAGATGAAAAAACGACAAAAAATAGATAAATAAATAAAATACAATAAAATACACAAAAAATAGATAAAAAATAGACAAAAAAGAGATTAAAAAACGACAAAAAAACAAACACGGCCGCCGCCATGTTTGTTTTTTTGTCCCTAGTACCAGGAACTTCCTAGCGAATTCAGTTTACATGGTGCTAGGATCTTCCTAGCTCTCAGCTAGGAAGATCCTAGTACCACGAAGATC
This sequence comes from Astreopora myriophthalma, assembly GCA_014634185.1. Taxonomy (NCBI): domain Eukaryota; kingdom Metazoa; phylum Cnidaria; class Anthozoa; order Scleractinia; family Acroporidae; genus Astreopora; species Astreopora myriophthalma. The sequence continues at coordinate 2,051,169 of BLFK01000545.1, forward strand.
CTAGCTCTAGGGCCAAGTACGACCTCTTGCATGTAAACTGAATACAGAAAACATATGGCGCTAGGATGATCCGCCTTCTAGGATCTTCCTAGTGCTAGGATCTTCCTACCTCCATGTAAACAGCCCCTAACAAGGGTTAAAAACAAACGCTCTCCCTGGATTACTAATGAACTGTTGAGTAAAATACATGAAATATATTTTCTAAAAACGAAAGCTGCATCTACAAATGACCTCTTGATTTGGAAACAGTTCAAAGATGCAAGAAATAAGGCTAATAACTCAGTGAAGGAAGCTAAACGTAAATATTTTTCTGAAAAACAAAAGTGATCCTTGATGCAAACAAAAGTGATCCTCGTAAAACCTGGCGATTAATTGATGAACCCCAGTCTAGGCAAAGTAAATCTACCAAAGTGTCTCAAATCAAAACAGGAAATGAAGTTTTCACCTCAACTGGAGAGATCGCTGAAGCATTTAACAACCATTTTACAAACATTGGCCAATCGCTAGCACAAGAAATTCCTAGTGTACAAACCGACCCTCTTGCCTATGTTAATCCTGTTGACGGAGTTTTTTTTTATTCCAACGGATCAATGTTCAAAAGGTCATCAAATTACGTAAAGCTATCGATGTAGGTAAGGCAACTGGTCTTGACAAAATTCCAAGCAGGCTTCTGAAGATTGCTGCCGATGTTGTTGCATCCTCTTTAACGGGGATCTTTAATCAATTGATTGATTGATTGAATATTAATTACAATATATTATTTAATTAATTAAATATATTTATAATATAATTTAATTTAATATATTATATTATTAATATATATTATATATTAATAATTAATATATATTTAATTATATATTTAATTATAATATAATTTTAATTAATATATTAATTAATTAATATATAATTATAAAAAAATATAATATTCAGACTGGTATTTTCCCCTCTGACTGGAAACTAGCTGAAGTGTCACCAATTTTTAAGGATGGTTTTAAGTCTGACCTAAACAACTACCGACCTATATTTGTTATTCCTACCGTAGCTAAATTTTCGAAAAAACTATCTATGACCAACTATATCACTATCTAAATGAAAATGGTTTATTACTTGAACAGCGGCCAGTCCGGTTTCCGCTCGCTACACAGCACTCTTAATGCATTGACGGAGACAAATGATAGCTGGTGTGTCAGTATTGATAGAGGTCTCCTTAATGGTGTAATATTCATTGATTTGAAGAAGGTCTTTGACGCTATTGACCACGACATAATTCTTAAAAAACTGACTAAGTACGGCGTTGACCATGACGCCCTGAAATGGTTTAAATCTTACCTAACTAACCGTATGCAAAGGTGTAATGCAAACAGTCATCTACTGTAACCCCCCAAAAAACTACATCATTGCACACGCGACTCACTCAAAAAGGCTCAATAAAGAAACTCAAACGAAGGTCATATTACAAAATGTAATGGAACAAGTACCTCACACCGGTTGGTTAGTGAGGTCGTTCAAATACGTTCGATTAGTCACAGTATTGATACATTCAATGAAACTTAATAAAGTGAAGCAAATACTGTACAACACCTCCTACGTACAGATTTCCGCAGTTCAGAGCGTTAAGTGGTCTAGTGGACTCAGCACTTCAGTATTTTTCACTCAGATATTGAGATGATTCAAAGTATCGCCCACCATTTCAAACTTGTGACAACTGCATACAAACACTCCGATCCGCGCTCGAAACAACGTGTTTACACAAAACTTTGCTTCAGTCCAAGGTGGCATCGCTAAACGACACCAAAACAAGACCAAAATGTTTATCGGCAAAATGTACGGAGTTCCCGAGATGTAAAATTAATACTTCAATATACTGCCGCGATGTATTCATCACCAAATGACAGAGTGTGACTTCGAGCTTGATATTGCAGTGGGTACCACTGGCCAAAACATCAGACTAGCCAATCAGAACAAGCGTTGCAATTTGCGACTACGATGAACAAAACGGAGAATCGCCGCAAACTTTACCGCGGCTGCCCCTGGCATCCGCGTAATAAAATAAGATTCAAACACGAAAACCTAACTCTAGCCACCTACGGCTAGAGTAATAAGATTCAAACACGAAAACATAGCTATAGCCGCTAGCCGCTAGCCGCTAGAGCAAATTTCTTCGTCGATTAGACGTCGTCTTTGCCATGCGATTAAGACGACGAGTTTACCAACGAATTTAATAGTGGAAGTTAATCTTATGTGAGCCCACGTTGAAAACTATCAGTGTTGTCCTAAACAATCGCGGCGGCCCACGATGAAAGTGTGCTTTTAAGAAGTCAGGTGTTGCTTCGGAAAATACTCATGGAAAGAAGAAAGCAACGACAGTTGTGTGGTCTTGCGATAAGCCTCGTATCGATGTCGAGGAAAAGGTTCCTTCTAAAACTATGTTCAATTGCCTGTTTGTCAACACAACTACAAAAAGCTGAAGGTCATTCTCCTCGGTAACTGAGCATTCAATTCTTACACAAAATGGTCGGCTGCGTGTAATACAACCGTATTTAGTGGTTCTACCGCATTTTACGCAGTTGTTCGATAACATTTTGCGGCAAGTCGCCATTTTGAAAACCCTTTGCGCATGACCAGTCAGGAAAATCATCGTTATGGGACGGCGCGGATCGTGGATCGTAATGTATGCAATTTATTCGATGCGTCGCTACCGCGACGTATAAATCAAGACGCATTTCGGACATTGTATTGGTCCTTGTTGGACGGATACAACGTCTTGGACGAATTTAATTAACCGGACGAATAAAATCCGTTTTAGACGTCGCCGTATCGACGAATATAATTGCTTTAATTAACTCCGTCTGAATTAAATGAGACGATTGTACGACATATAAACTAAGCCTTAGTCGGCTTTCGTACATCGGCACAAGTGCAAAACCAGCCACTCTCAGGGTAGACGCAAGCGAAAGCACAGGATAAATTTCATAGTATTAACAGGCCTGGACAATGATTTGGTATGGACGCCTTAACGTCTGTCATATATGCAAGACTTCGGTCAATTTTCTCTGTTCAGTTTGCGCCGAGAAAAGGCATGTACATTGAATGAATAGCACTGAATTGAGCTGAAATGCGGCAATTCAGTATGCATATAGAGGATATTACACGGTGGCGAGAACATAAAATTCATATCTTCGAGCTAACGTGTAATTTTCTTTTTATTATATAGACAAAAACACATTAAGTAAAAACTAAAACAGTTTTATTCACTTAAAGGCGGGAGATGACATCATCGATGTCCTCACTAGTGAGGATATGAAAAATAGGCCACTACGGTCCAGGATGTAGTTTCGTATGAATTTTACGAGTGGTTTAATTCCTAGTAAAACACTCACGTCTATATAATAACTGTATACATACCATATATCCCAGAGGACAAAAGAGGCATTAGGCTTTAATAAGGCATGATGCTCTTTGACCCCTGCTGTCCTCGTGTTACACCACAGGGCGATATGACGATTTTCACGCGATGGAAATCAATCAATCGTAGATAAAGGCGGAGGTATTGTAGGGTTTGTTAAGGGTTCGGCAATCTGCCTCGGTTACTGGCGCTCTTAGCTGCACCTTCACGGCGCTAACTTTGACTGAGCGGAAGACTTTTACAGCTCACCCTGCCTTCGCTCCGCCTGTTCGCTTTTCTTTCTATTTTGACGGTAGTTGGCCCCTTTTTCGTCCTATAATAAGATCAATAATAACAACAACAATAATAATGATGATGATGATGATTCTAAGTCTCGAGTTTAGATAGCCTAGCACGACTAATTGGAAGACTACAAATGAATTCAAACCAAATCGAATCAGATATATGGGCTAATCGTTGGTCCTAGCCCCAGCTCTTCCATTATTACATTAGTATTTGAATCATACTCAGCTATTTAGGTCCCCAAATGATTGACATGAAGGAGTTCTTTGTTCCGGCTTTTTTCTTTTGTTTTTTTAAGTATTGAATAATGTTTTGATTACACAGGACACCCAATCTAAGATGTCAGGCAAAATTGAATCGCCTGTTGCCAAATATGGCCGAAGTAGTGAGTTTGGCGCTGTGTTGGACTTCATTCAAACCATGATCAGCAATGATACTCTGCGTCAAGCCTTCAACATCCCGCATCTAGTCATAGTGGGCCGGCAAAACATGGCAAAAACAACGCTCATAAACCGATTGATCGGTCGTTATCTTCTCCCCATGCGACGCAGTGAAACAGCCAATACGCTTCAAGCGCGCACCACGTATCCCATAATACTTAATCTACGCAATGGCACGAAGACGACGGTGGAAGTAAGATGCGAAGCGATTTCGGATATCGGAGGGATAGTAGAAAACCCCAAGGACGAAGAGGTGGAGGAGTTTCTGAACAAGGTTGCGAGTCGTCTTCCTAAAGAGCTGGGAACGCCGATATCCAAAACTCCGGTCAATGTGACTTTACAAGGTAAGGGATACGAAACTATCAAAAACATTTTACAAAAAATGTGCATACATTTGCATAGAACTTTGTCAAAACTTAATGGAAACGCCAGATTATGTAGCAAAGTAAAATAACTGTCACGCAGTGCGTTGCGTGAGTTTCTTTTGAGCATGTGGTGTTCACCGAGGTAACAGAGCTTAGCTTGTTAGCTTGGTTTTGTTCTATTCGTAAGAGTTCTCGCTCAACAAAAACGCGCCTAATATAGCGAAATAAATGTGTTAACAAAGTATAGCTTTGTTCTCAGTGCGCTTATTAAATTTTGCAAATGCGGCGCTTATTCAAGGGCGGCGTTACTTAAAAGATCATGCTATTTCTAAAACATGATTACACGGAAATGTTAACAGTAAAACAGAAACGAACTGGAAAACATCGTTATCCAGAAAATAAATTTCCGAGAATGTTGTAAACAAGGCTGTACTGTAACTTGATAGAGTTTGATCGTCCGGGCGAGTGTAGTCCTGAGAGGGACTCTTATTGGGTAACTGATGTTTCGACAGCCTGAGCTGAAGTCATCTTCAGAGTCAAGTGATAAGAGTGTTGTCAGTGGATCGTATAAGTACTCTTATCGTAGAGCTGCTTGGTCAGCGTGGAACGTGATGTTATTGGTTGTTTGTCTGTTGAGCCCGGCATGATGTTATTCGCTGTGAAGATTGTGAACAGGGATTGGTGCGTTTCGATCCGTGTGGAAATGTAGGTGGTTCTGCTGTCAGTAGAATTAGTCAGTTCTGTCTATTGTCTGTTTGCTCTGTTGGTGTTTACAATCAGCGGTTTGTAAGTTGCAGGTAGTTGTTGGCAACAGTTCAGTGGAGTTTGTTGTAAGTTAGCAAACCAGCTTTCCGGTGTGAGTCGTTGGTAGTAGTTCGTAATGCGGCAGGTATATATTGCAGGTTGCAGGTTGAAATTTAATTATAACTGGAAAACCGCTGACACTTAAAAGAAACGTACAAGCGGTAGACTTACCGTGACTGTTACACGACACTGTTTACAATCGCTCAGTAAGATGGCTTCCACGTAAATGCCAAACCGGCCGAAGCGATGGGAGGAGAGTATATTCCTATGATTTTAAGCCTGCAATGAATTATTGGTTTGAAAAAACATCTGAAATATCATCTGAAATAGCTGCTGAATTTGGTTTCTTCCCTGTGAGTACCAAAATGGAAGCACAGTGAGCTTATATATATATACTTACCGAAGGGTGAAGTTCCATGTGTTTTCATCATGCGAAAGACGCCAACTACTTTATGTAAGAACCCCTGACGAGTATATGGGTAATTAGTTATTTTTTGTGCCAGCGGTTTTCCGGTTATAACTAAATTTCAACCTGCAACCTGCAAAATATTCCTGCCGCTCGTACCGTGGGTAAGGGATTTGTGTTTCAGTTCTTATCCCGGAATAAGCGCCGCATTGCTAGACGCGGTGCTTATTAGTGTTTCTCGGATGCGGTGCTTAATCAAATACGGTAATTTGCCACCCCGTTGGCTAAATTAAATATCTCAATATAGAACCACTTCTCTATAAGCCTCTTTTCGAATCTCTCTGCTCCAGGCCCCGAACTCACGACTCTGACATTGGTGGACCTTCCGGGCGCTCACTTCGCCAACGATGACCCACGAATGAATCAGGTGACACAAGAACTTGTACTGGAGTACATCAAGAGGAACACCAAGAGCATTATTGTCATAGTGTCTGAAGTAGGGGACCCCACTGGGGACAGTGCCATTAACCTTGTGATGCAACAGGCCAAGGATTTCAGGACACGGACCATCTGTGTCCTGACGAAGCCGGACAAGCTGAGAAAGGAAGATGACATGGGGAAAAAGGTCGCTACAAATCAATCAAACTTTACGCTGGAGGAAGGTCGCTTTATTTTGTTAAGAGGTAAGATCATATGTGTGCCATTTACGTCTTTCCTTACCTTGGGCCAGAAAGTTGGGAATGAATAATGCGCAAAGCAAACTCGACCGTACTCCCTCCGGCTCATTACTTTAGTAAGGTATTGAAATAAAAGAGCAGTGTTCGTGCCATTCGACAGAATTGTAAGGCCATGCTCCGATTCAAACTCTTTTCCCTACCTTTCAGCAGGCGCACGTGTCAGTTTTTTTAAGCTTACAACATTGAATACAATCTCTATATTTGAAACTTCTGTGAACTTCTGAATTAACATGTTTAAGGCCCTTTTACCCGTTAAGTTCATATTTAATGTGCAAAAAGTAGGTCGGTTTTACCTCCGGGTAACAACCAGACGAGTTTTCCTATGTTTCCTTAGCGACTGATTTCTTCAGTTATTGTTTTAGCTCTTTCGCTTCTTGTTATTGTTTCTTGTTTTGTTGTTATTTGTTTGTTTGTTTGTTTTGCGTCATCCGTGAGTTTTACAGGTTTGTACTCCGAGTATGCACCAAAAATTTACTTGACACACTGAATTTCTCTCAGAGTAGCCGAGGCTGAACAATGCATTGAAGCCTCATGTGGTCTTTCCACAAACAGGCAAAGACGGCACAGACTCAACCGAGAAGGACTGGGACGCACAAATGACTCAGATAAAAGAAAAAGAATGGTTTGCCACACATCCTCACTACAAAAGCATTCAGCATTTGTGTGGGATTGAGCGCCTTATGGAATGCATGATCTCTTTGTTGGCAGACAAAATGATCACAGAGATTCCTGTATTATTTAGAGAGATGAGAGAACTAAAGACAAAGGTAAAGACACCTAAAGGCTTGTCCGCGCTGTAGAACTCTCACTGAAATAACCACACTTCAAGGGTGCGTTGTTCTAGGAATATTCTGTTGATTTGCCATATAATTCCGGTTTAGGATTAACGGAATAACTGAAGTAAGGTTTTCCAAAAGAACGCGTATTGCGCATTGCACAGGAGAGCTGAGAACTAACGCTCAAAATAGTCTGGACACGACTAAGACTGGTATTTCGACGGCCGCGCACGGTTTTGGGCCAGAATCTCCCCAAAAGGACGCC
>BLFK01000545.1:2063649-2066149 GCA_014634185.1 Astreopora myriophthalma
TTTAAAGAGGAATTCTGATAAAGTCGCTCGACAGAAATTGCGACAACAGAGTGTTCTGAATTCAGTTCTTTTTTTTTTCAATTTTAGACAATGAGATTTCAAGAAGGCCAACAAAATAGCCAGTAGGGTAAGCACAGATAACGAGAAACAAAAGTTCATGGAATAGATAGGAATAAATTAGACAATTCACAATTGGAGTCAACTTCTGCAGCTGAAAACTGACTCAAAACGTGTAGATAAAATGACGATGGTGAGCATTAAAATTACTCAGAATGATCGTCACTATTCAGGAGGGCTTTATGTCTTGCTTTCCTCGTAAGATCACCGACTGCTATTTGGAGGATGGGAACGGGTCGTCGCGTTCGGGCTTCCGAGACTTAACGAAGGACGGATCATTTCTCCCGATTGGTTAAAACGATGCGCGATCCGAAATGGTGTAGCACTTCGAACGCCAAAGAGGTACCGCTACTGGACTTTTGTTGTTGTTGTTTCACTGTTTTTCGTACCTCTAGCGTGATCTTTCCAATACTTGGATTTAACGAACCGATTCCGAATTCAGTTTAGCCGGGGTCGTGTAGCAGATGTAGTAAAGTTTCACGCAATTGGCTCGATACCTTCTGTGAGAACAAAAGAACGAACACCAGACAAAATGACGTCGACCGCAAACAATAGAAGCTGCTTCAATACCTAAACAATAGGTTACGACAACTGCTATAGAACTGGTTTATACTGCTTTTTAAAGGAGGTCCCCGCTGAAAATGGTTTTATTTTCGTATCAGTAACACTGTTCACAGGCCTCGCGCTTTCGTGCGCGCCGTTTTAATCTTTCAAAGCGTTCGTTAGTGAGGCACCTCTTTCCAGATAAGCCCCTCCCTATTACCCTCCGTGTTGCGGATTACCCCCTACCCTTCTTGACATGCTCTGAGGTGTTAAATGTCAACGACTCTGCAACGCACAAACAGTCTCGATTCATTTGCAATTATGGCAAAATGAGTTGGTGAGTTTTGAGCCCGGTAAATGACTATCGGTAGGTGGTAACGCCGGCCAACCTATTTGATGTTTCAGTCCTAGAAGTCCTACTACAAAACGAAAGGATCTACAGACACATGATTTTACTATCCAGCCAAAGCCACACAACTGAGGCTGCCGAGAACTGGTCACATGACCGTCCGGCCCACACAAGCACACTCGTTACGCAGTATGCAGGACGTTTGTCACCTAGCCTCACCCTATAGTTTAATGGTCTACCTCCCACGAGCGCCCGATCTAGTAATCGGAAAGGTTCGACTCATGTTAAGAGAACTCGGATTTTTTTCCGAGAATGTCCGCGTCACTGCTGGCAAAATCTCCATTAAACAAAACAAATTACTCGATAACCCTCAGAGAAGATCCTGAATATTTATTGCCTCAATACAATTTCTGACTTAAAGGTTTCCTCTTCTTACTTTTTCAAAGTCAACCGTTAACGGCAAAACCGCTGTCTTGTTGCATCTGAGAAAAACACTTGGTGTGTAAAAACCGTGAGTCGAAACGATGTCACGTCGAAGGCAGCAGGCTTCCAAAAAGAAGTTCCCCAATACTTGTCCAGTTATTCTGAAAAAGCCAGTTAGGATGAAAAATGAGAGAAAGAGTCCGATTGAGACTCTTAGTTGAAAAATCCTTCGAGGGAAAAGCTCCTCTCTCTCGAAAACCACTGTTCCCAGTATTACTGGCAATATAGCAGCAAACTGTGCCTTCTAACGCATCATAAACTGTGCACGTTTGATTTCAGCCCGAGGTATAAATAACTGCAGGACAGATTAGGCGGAACTTTCGTGACGTATCTTTGAACACTTTTTTCACGGTAGAGATTTTTGAAACGTTTTCATATTACGATTTCGGAAGCCCAATCTAAAGTATCGTTGTCAGGTCAGCTTTGCCGAATTTCACCGATCTAAGACAATGTGCAATGAAAAAGTAGGCGCTGGTAACTGTGCAAAAGCGCCCATCGATCAAAAAATTCCAGATTCATCGCCCCATGAAGAGAGGGAAGAGCAATCGAAAGGCTTGGTTGGTGGGCATGCGCACATTCCACGGGATGAGTAACATTGGCCAATTTCTGACAAGTGATCACACATCATGATATAGCGCACCAAGATCGAGATGTACTTCCGGTATTACTGACGTCATCATCGTCATCCGAGTCGTCTCCTATCGGATGGTGCTCGTCCTCTTCGCTAGTCTCCGTGTCGCTAACATCAGGGAGACCGTAGCGACGAACGTGTTTGGCCGTGACGTATACGTCGTCAGTTTCCTGTCTGTGAGTGAAAGTGGAAATGAGTTTTGTCGCTCCAATTTAGCGTTACTTTAGAAGTGGGGAGCCGTAAAATGATGATGACGTTTCAATGCCAAATGTTCCGTTACAAAGCCAAAAACACTTACAGTCGTCTTTTGCCATAAATGGAGGGGACAAAAATGGACTAAAACATTTTTTTTTAAGTTTCCAAAGCGCCAACATCTT
>BLFK01000545.1:2071149-2072536 GCA_014634185.1 Astreopora myriophthalma
GATAGCAATCTCGAACGAATTAAAGCAGTCAAAATATATATTTTCAAGTGAAAATCTGAAAATCTCTGAAACAAAATGAGATGCATATGGCCCAACAACACTGCAGAACAAATTAATAACGGGTAAAGGGGTCGTACGATAGGATTGAAATACCTCCGCTTATTCTGCTTCGTGTTAAACAACATGGAATGTACTTTCCACGTAGGCACCACATTCAGATAATTACATCTTCATATCTCTCATATATCGGCAGTGAAACGCCTTCATTTCATGCGATAACTCGCTCAGCTACCAGTACATATAATATCAGCCTCAAGGCCAAAGTTTATTGCAAATTAGCTATAACCAAACGGTCATTAAATATTAAGAAATGCAAACCCGCAGGTTTCGCGAGTTTTCGTTGCATGTCGAATAAATCTTCCAAATGAGCTGGAGAAATTGACTGGTGTAATATTCATACAGCCAAGAACAAGTGATAAATTTACAAAATATCGCGTCGATGACGCGCACCGACAGAAACGAAAAAGACTAAAAAGCCTTTCTTCTGAGACAGAAAAAGAAACTATCTACATTATGATAAGAAAGGAATTGCCTCTGAGATAAATTTGTTTGTGCATTAATTTTTTCGCATACACGAGGCTTCACGACATATGTAAATCAACGACCTCGAAGAGAGCCTGGGGGACAGGTAGATTAACCCCACGAGATCATTAACTCGGTGGTCAAAGTGCTGTAACGAGAGGAACTAACTATAATAACGAACGAACTACTTGGCATATCGCGAAATTATTGCAAGACGTCTATATTCTTTACTGACCTTACTTGGTTGAGCTTCATCTGAGCCGTTTTTAGTGAAGTCGGAAGACAAAAAACTAGAGCAGTCATTTGGGGAACTCAGAACAGTCGCAAACAACACACAACCACAACGGCAATGAAAAACCCACAAAAAATTGAGACGCAAAACAAGTGCTCTGCACGTGCGTTGTAGATTCGAGTATATTTCTCATGGACGACAAAGAGCACATAAAATGACCAAATTTAATGAGTTGCGGAGAACGTGAGCTTATGGAGCTGAAGTTTTCGTTCTAAGATTCAAATTGACAGTATTCGTTGCAAACAGTTTCCGAATCGTTCGGACACTATGGTCAACTTGAATGAGTAGACATTCTGCAAAAGAAAAGGTTGACCAAGATCACAATAAGGTGAACTTACACTTTGAACAAATGGTTTGGTTGGCTTTGCCGTTGTGTTTGCTTGAGCTCCCTAGGGGCGATAGTTCTCGAGAAAAACCCGTCGCCAACATCACGTCACCTCGCACCAACGTGGGAAAAAGTGTGCAACCAAAAAGAAAGAATTGCATTTGATTTGACTAGAAAATTGCATCACT